>NW_022638370.1:0-35593 GCF_010993605.1 Petromyzon marinus
GCTAAAATAAGCCTATTAAATGAGGCTATTTAATGTCTATTTAATAAGACTATTTAATAAGCCTATTTAATAAGCCTATTTAATAAGCCTATTTAATACACCTATTTAATAAGCCCATTTAATAAGCCTATTTATTGAGCCTATTTAACAAGTCTATTTAATAAGCCTATTTAATAAGTCTATTTAATAAGTATTTAATGAGCCTGTTTAATAAGTCTATTTAATAAGCCTTTTTAATAAGCCTATTTAATAAGTCTATTTAATAAGCCTATTTAATAAGCCTATTTATTGAGCCTATTTAATAAGCCTATTTATTGAGCCTATTTAATAAGCCTATTTATTGAGCCTATTTAATAAGCCTATTTATTGAGCCTATTTAATAAGCCTATTTAATAAGATTATTTAATAAGACAAATTTAATAAGCCTATTTAATAAGCCTATTTAATAAGCCTATTTAATAAGCCTATTTATTGAGCCTATTTAATAAGTCTATTTAATAAGCCTATTTAATAAGCCTATTTAATAAGTATTTAATGAGCCTATTTAATAAGTCTATTTAATAAGCCTATTTAATAGGCCTATTTAATAAGTCTAAGTTGCTGAAATAAGCCTATTTAATAAGCCTGAGTTGCTGAAATAAGCCTATTTAATAAGCCTAAGTTGCTGAAATAAGCCTATTTAATAAGGCTACTTAATAAGTCTAAGTTGCTGAAATAAACCAATTTAATAATGCTATTTAATACGCCTAATTTGCTTAAATAAGCATATTTCATAAGCATATTTAATGAGCCTAAGTTGCTAAAATAAGCCTATTTAATGAGGCTATTTAATAAGTCTATTTAATAATCCTATTCAATAAACCTATTTAATAAGTCTATTTAATAAGTATTTAATGAGCCTATTTAATCAGTCTATTTAATAAGCCTATTTAATAGGCCTAAGTTGCTGAATAAGCCTATTTCATAAGCCTAAGTTGCAGAAATAAGTCTTTTTATTAAGTCTAAGTTGCTGAAATAAGCCTATTTAATAAGCCTATGTTGCTGAAATAAGCCTATTTAATAAGGCTATTTAATAAGCCTAAGTTGCTGAATAAGACTATTTAATAAGCCTAAGTTGCTGAAATAAGCCTATTTAATAAGCCTAAGTTGCTGAAAAAAGCCTAATTAATAAGGCTATTTAATAAGCCTAAGTTGCTGAATAAGCCTATTTAATAAGCCTAAGTTGCTGTAATAAGCCTATTTAATAAGTCTAAGTTGCTGAAAAAAGCCTAATTAATAAGCCTAAGTTGCTAAAATAAGCCTATTTATTGAGCCTATTTAATAAGCCTATTTATTGAGCCTATTTAATAAGCCTATTTATTGAGCCTATTTAATAAGCCTATTTATTGAGCCTATTTAATAAGCCTATTTAATAAGATTATTTAATAAGCCTATTTAATAAGCCTATTTAATAAGCCTATTTAATAAGCCTATTTAATAAGCCTATTTATTGAGCCTATTTAATAAGTCTATTTAATAAGCCTATTTAATAAGCCTATTTAATAAGTATTTAATGAGCCTATTTAATAAGTCAATTTAATAAGCCTATTTAATAGGCCTATTTAATAAGTCTAAGTTGCTGAAATTAGCCTATTTAATAAGCCTGAGTTGCTGAAATAAGCCTATTTAATAAGCCTAAGTTGCTGAAATAAGCCTATTTAATAAGGCTACTTAATAAGTCTTAGTTGCTGAAATAAACCAATTTAATAATGCTATTTAATACGCCTAATTTGCTTAAATAAGCATATTTCATAAGCATATTTAATGAGCCTAAGTTGCTAAAATAAGCCTATTTAATGAGGCTATTTAATAAGTCTATTTAATAAGCCTATTCAATAAACCTATTTAATAAGTCTATTTAATAAGTATTTAATGAGCCTATTTAATCAGTCTATTTAATAAGCCTATTTAATAGGCCTAAGTTGCTGAATAAGCCTATTTCATAAGCCTAAGTTGCAGAAATAAGTCTTTTTATTAAGTCTAAGTTGCTGAAATAAGCCTATTTAATAAGCCTATGTTGCTGAAATAAGCCTATTTAATAAGGCTATTTAATAAGCCTAAGTTGCTGAATAAGACTATTTAATAAGCCTAAGTTGCTGAAATAAGCCTATTTAATAAGCCTAAGTTGCTGAAAAAAGCCTAATTATTAAGGCTATTTAATAAGCCTAAGTTGCTGAATAAGCCTATTTAATAAGCCTAAGTTGCTGAAATAAGCCTATTTAATAAGCCTAAGTTGCTGAATAAGCCTATTTAATAAGCCTAAGTTGCTGTAATAAGGCTTTTTAATAAGTCTAAGTTGCTGAAAAAAGCCTAATTAATAAGCCTAAGTTGCTAAAATAAGCCTATTTAATGAGGCTATTTAATAAGTCTATTTAATAAGCCTATTTAATAAGCCTATTTAATAAGCCGATTTAATAAGCATATTTAATACGTCTATTTAATAAGCCTATTTAATAAGTATATAATGAGCCTATTTAATAAGCCTATTTATTGAGCCTATTTAATAAGCCTAATTATTGAGCCTATTTAATAAGCCTATTTATTGAGCCTATTTAATGAGCCTATTTATTGAGCCTATTTAATAAGCCTCTTTAATGAGTCTATTTAATAAGCCTATTTAATACGCCTGTTTAATAAGCCTATTTATTAAGCCTATTTAATGAGCCTATTTAATAAGCCCATTTAATAAGCCTATTTATTGAGCCTATTTAATAAGCCTATTTAATACGCCTATTTAATGAACCTATTTAATAAGTATTTAATGAGCCTGTTTAATAAGTCTATTTAATAAGCCTTTTTAATAAGCCTATTTAATAAGTCTATTTAATAAGCCTATTTAATAAGGCTATTTAATAAGTCTAAGTTGCTGAAATAAACCTATTTAAATATGCTATTTAATAAGCCTAAGTTGCTGAAATAAACCTGTTTAATAAGGCTATTTAATAAGCATAAGTTGCTGAAATAAGCCTATTTAATAAGCCTAAGTTGCTGTATAAGCCTATTTCATAAGCCTAAGTTGCTGAAATAAGCCTTTTTAATATGTCTAAGTTGCTGAAATAAGCCTATTTAATAAGTCTAAGTTGCTGAAATAAGCCTATTTAATAAGCCTACATTGGTGAACTAAGCCTATATAAAAAGGTCTATTTAATAAGTCTAAGTTGCTGAAAAAAAACTATTTAAAAATGCTATTTAATAAGCCTAAATTGCTAGAAATAAACCTGTTTAATAAGGCTATTTAATAAGCATAAGTTGCTGAAATAAGCCTATTTAATAAGCCTAAGTTGCTGAAATAAACCTATTTAATAAGGCTATTTAATAAGTCTAAGTTGCAGAAATAAACCTATTTAATAATGCTATTTAATACGCCTAATTTGCTTAAATAAGCATATTTCATAAGCATATTTAATGAGCCTAAGTTGCTGAAATGTCTATTTAATAAGTCGATTTAATAAGTCTAAGTTGCTAAAATAAGCCTATTTAATAAGGCTGTTTAATAAGCCTAAGTTTCTGAAATAAGCCTATTTAATAAGGCTATTTAATGAGCCTAAGTTGCTGAAAAAAGCCTATTTAATAAGGCTATTTAATGAGCCTAAGTTGCTGAAATAAGCCTATTTAATAAGCCTAAGTTTATGAACTAAGCCTATTTAAAAATGCTATTTAATAAGTCTAAGTTGCTGAAATAAACCTATTTAATAAGCCTAAGTTGTTAAAATAAGCCTATTTAATGAGGCTATTTAATAAGTCTATTTAATAAGCCTATTTAATAAGCCTATTTAATAAGCCTATTTAATAAGCCTATTTAATGCGCCTATTTAATAAGCCTATTTAATAAGCCTATTTAATAAGCCTATCTAATAAGCCTATTTATTGAGCCTATTTAATAAGTCTATTTAATAAGCCTATTTAATACGCCTATTTAATAAGTATTTAATGAGCCTATTTAATAAGTCTATTTAATAAGCCTATTTAATAGGCCTATTTAATAAGTCTAAGTTGCTGAAATAAGCCTATTTAATAAGCCTGAGTTGCTGAAATAAGCCTATTTAATAAGCCTAAGTTGCTGGAATAAGCCTATTTAATAATGCTATTTAATACGCCTAATTTGCTAAAATAAGCATATTTCATAAGCATATTTAATGAGCCTAAGTTGCTGAAATGTCTATTTAATAAGTCGATTAATAAGTCTAAGTTGCTAAAATAAGCCTATTTAATAAGGCTATTTAATAAGCCTAAGTTTCTGAAATAAGCCTATTTAATAAGGCTATTTAATGAGCCTAAGTTGCTGAAAAAAGCCTATTTAATAAGGCTATTTAATGAGCCTAAGTTGCTGAAATAAGCCTATTTAATAAGCCTAAGTTTATGAACTAAGCCTATTTAAAAATGCTATTTAATAAGCCTAAGTTGATGAAATAAACCTGTTTAATAAGGCTATTTAATAAGCATAAGTTGCTGAAATAAGCCTATTTAATAAGCCTAAGTTGCTGAAATAAGCCTATTTAATAAGGCTATTTAATAAGTCTAAGTTGCTGAAATAAACCTATTTAATAAGCCTAAGTTGCTAAAATAAACCTATTTAATTAGGCTATTTAATAAGTCTATTTAATAAGCCTATTTAATAAGCCTATTTAATAAGCCTATTTAATAAGCCTATTTAATAAGCCTATTTAATAAGCCTATTTAATAAGCCTATTTAATAAGCCTATCTAATAAGCCTATTTATTGAGCCTATTTAATAAGTCTATTTAATAAGCCTATTTAATACGCCTATTTAATAAGTATTTAATGAGCCTATTTAATAAGTCTATTTAATAAGCCTATTTAATAGGCCTATTTAATAAGTCTAAGTTGCTGAAATAAGCCTATTTAATAAGCCTGAGTTGCTGAAATAAGCCTATTTAATAAGCCTAAGTTGCTGAAATAAGCCTATTTAATAATGCTATTTAATACGCCTAATTTGCTTAAATAAGCATATTTCATAAGCATATTTAATGAGCCTAAATTGCTGAAATGTCTATTTAATAAGTCGATTTAATAAGTCTAAGTTGCTAAAATAAGCCTATTTAATAAGGCTATTTAATAAGCCTAAGTTTCTGAAATAAGCCTATTTAATAAGGCTATTTAATGAGCCTAAGTTGCTGAAAAAAGCCTATTTAATAAGGCTATTTAATGAGCCTAAGTTGCTGAAATAAGCCTATTTAATAAGCCTAAGTTTATGAACTAAGCCTATTTAAAAATGCTATTTAATAAGCCTAAGTTGCTGAAATAAACCTGTTTAATAAGGCTATTTAATAAGCATAAGTTGCTGAAATAAGCCTATTTAATAAGTCTAAGTTGCTGAAATAAACCTATTTAATAAGCCTAAGTTGCTAAAATAAGCCTATTTAATGAGGCTATTTAATAAGTCTATTTAATAAGCCTATTTAATAAGCCTATTTAATAAGCCTATTTAATAAGCCTATTTAATGCGCCTATTTAATAAGCCTATTTAATAAGCCTATTTAATAAGCCTATCTAATAAGCCTATTTATTGAGCCTATTTAATAAGTCTATTTAATAAGCCTATTTAATACGCCTATTTAATAAGTATTTAATGAGCCTATTTAATAAGTCTATTTAATAAGCCTATTTAATAGGCCTATTTAATAAGTCTAAGTTGCTGAAATAAGCCTATTTAATAAGCCTGAGTTGCTGAAATAAGCCTATTTAATAAGCCTAAGTTGCTGAATAAGCCTATTTAATAAGGCTCTTTAATAAGTCTAAGTTGCTGAAATAAACCTATTTAATAAGCCTAAGTTGCTAAAATAAGCCTATTTAATGAGGCTATTTAATAAGTCTATTTAATAAGCCTATTTAATAAACCTATTTAATAAGTCTATTTAATAAGCCAATTTAATGAGTCTATTTAATAAGTATATTTAATAAGCCTATTTAATAAGTATTTAATGAGCCTATTTAATCAGTCTATTTAATAAGCCTATTTAATAGGCCTATTTAATAAGTCTAAGTTGCTGAAATAAGCCTATTTAATAAGCCTAAGTTGCTGAATAAGCCTATTTCATAAGCCTAAGTTGCAGAAATAAGTCTTTTTAATAAGTCTAAGTTGCTGAAATAAGCCTATTTAATAAGCCTAAGTTGCTGAAATAAGCCTATTTAATAAGGCTATTTAATAAGCCTAAGTTGCTGAATAAGCCTATTTAATAAGCCTAAGTTGCTGAAATAAGCCTATTTAATAAGCCTAAGTTGCTGTAATAAGGCTATTTAATAAGTCTAAGTCGCTGAAAAAAGCCTAATTAATAAGCCTAAGTTGCTAAAATAAGCCTATTTAATGAGGCTATTTAATAAGTCTATTTAATAAGCCTATTTAATAAGCCTATTTAATAAGCCGATTTAATAAGCATATTTAATACGTCTATTTAATAAGTCTATTTAATAAGCCTATTTAATAAGTATATAATGAGCCTATTTAATAAGCCTATTTATTGAGCCTATTTAATAAGCCTAATTATTGAGCCTATTTAATAAGCCTATTTATTGAGCCTATTTAATGAGCCTATTTATTGAGCCTATTTAATAAGCCTATTTAATGAGCCTATTTAATAAGCCCATTTAATAAGCCTATTTATTGAGCCTATTTAATAAGCCTATTTAATACGCCTATTTAATAAACCTATTTAATAAGTATTTAATGAGCCTGTTTAATAAGTCTATTTAATAAGCCTTTTTAATAAGCCTATTTAATAAGTCTATTTAATAAGCCTATTTAATAAGGCTATTTAATAAGCCTAAGTTGCTGAAATAAGCCTATTTAATAAGGCTATTTAATGAGCCTAAGTTGCTGAAATAAGCTTTTTTAATAAGCCTAAGTTTCTGAACTAAGCCTATTTAAAAAGGTATATTTAATAAGTCTAAGTTGCTGAAATAAACTTATTTAAAAATGCTATTTAATAAGCCTAAGTTGCTGAAATAAACCTGTTTAATAAGGCTATTTAATAAGCATAAGTTGCTGAAATAAGCCTATTTAATAAGCCTAAGTTGCTGAATAAGCCTGTTTCATAAGCCTAAGTTGCTGAAATAAACCTTTTTAATATGTCTAAGTTGCTGAAATAAGCCTATTTAATAAGCCTAAGTTGCTGAAATAAGCCTATTTAATAAGGCTATTTAATAAGCCTAAGTTGCTGAATTAGCCTATTTAATAAGTCTAAGTTGCTGAAATAAGGCTATTTAATAAGCCTAAGTTGCTGAAATAAGCCTATTTAATAAGCCTACGTTGGTGAACTAAGCCTATATAAAAAGGTCTATTTAATAAGTCTAAGTTGCTGAAAAAAACCTATTTAAAAATGCTATTTAATAAGCCTAAATTACTAGAAATAAACCTGTTTAATAAGGCTATTTAATAAGCATAAGTTGCTGAAATAAGCCTATTTAATAAGCCTAAGTTGCTGAAATAAACCTATTTAATAAGGCTATTTAATAAGTCTAAGTTGCAGAAATAAACCTATTTAATAATGCTATTTAATACGCCTAATTTGCTTAAATTAGCATATTTCATAAGCATATTTAATGAGCCTAAGTTGCTGAAATGTCTATTTAATAAGTCGATTTAATAAGTCTAAGTTGCTAAAATAAGCCTATTTAATAAGGCTATTTAATAAGCCTAAGTTTCTGAAATAAGCCTATTTAATAAGGCTATTTAATGAGCCTAAGTTGCTGAAATAAACCTGTTTAATAAGGCTATTTAATAAGCATAAGTTGCTGAAATAAGCCTATTTAATAAGCCTAAGTTGCTGAAATAAGCCTATTTAATAAGGCTATTTAATAAGTGTAAGTTGCTGAAATAAACCTATTTAATAAGCCTAAGTTGCTAAAATAAGCCTATTTAATGAGGCTATTTAATAAGTCTATTTAATAAGCCTATTTAATAAGCCTATTTAATAAGCCTATTTAATAAGCCTATTTAATGCACCTATTTAATAAGCCTATTTATTAAGCCTATTTAATGAGCCTATTTAATAAGCCCATTTAATAAGCCTATTTATTGAGCCTATTTAACAAGTCTATTTAATAAGCCTATTTAATAAGTCTATTTAATAAGTATTTAATGAGCCTGTTTAATAAGTCTATTTAATAAGCCTTTTTAATAAGCCTATTTAATAAGTCTATTTAATAAGCCTATTTAATAAGCCTATTTATTGAGCCTATTTAATAAGCCTATTTATTGAGCCTATTTAATAAGCCTATTTATTGAGCCTATTTAATTAGCCTATTTATTGAGCCTATTTAATAAGCCTATTTAATAAGATTATTTAATAAGCATATTTAATAAGCCTATTTAATAAGCCTATTTAATAAGCCTATTTAATAAGCCTATCTAATAAGCCTATTTATTGAGCCTATTTAATAAGTCTATTTAATAAGCCTATTTAATACGCCTATTTAATAAGTATTTAATGAGCCTATTTAATAAGTCTATTTAATAAGCCTATTTAATAGGCCTATTTAATAAGTCTAAGTTGCTGAAATAAGCCTATTTAATAAGCCTGAGTTGCTGAAATAAGCCTATTTAATAAGCCTAAGTTGCTGAAATAAGCCTATTTAATAAGGCTACTTAATAAGTCTAAGTTGCTGAAATAAACCTATTTAATAAGCCTAAGTTGCTAAAATAAGCCTATTTAATAAACCTAAGTTTCTGAACTAAGCCTATTTAAAAAGGTATATTTAATAAGTCTAAGTTGCTGAAATAAACCTATTTAAAAAATGCTATTTAATAAGCCTAAGTTGCTGAAATAAACCTGTTTAATAAGGCTATTTAATAAGCATAAGTTGCTGAAATAAGCCTATTTAATAAGCCTAAGTTGCTGAATAAGCCTATTTCATAAGCCTAAGTTGCTGAAATAAGCCTTTTTAATATGTCTAAGTTGCTGAAATAAGCCTATTTAATAAGCCTAAGTTGCTGAAATAAGCCTATTTAATAAGGCTATTTAATAAGCCTAAGTTGCTGAATAAGCCTATTTAATAAGTCTAAGTTGCTGAAATAAGGCTATTTAATAAGCCTAAGTTGCTGAAATAAGCCTATTTAATAAGCCTACGTTGGTGAACTAAGCCTATATAAAAAGGTCTATTTAATAAGTCTAAGTTGCTGAAAAAAACCTATTTAAAAATGCTATTTAATAAGCCTAAATTACTAGAAATAAACATGTTTAATAAGGCTATTTAATAAGCATAAGTTGCTGAAATAAGCTAATTTAATAAGCCTAAGTTGCTGAAATAAACCTATTTAATAAGGCTATTTAATAAGTCTAAGTTGCAGAAATAAACCTATTTAATAATGCTATTTAATACGCCTAATTTGCTTAAATAAGCATATTTCATAAGCATATATAATGAGCCTAAGTTGCTGAAATGTCTATTTAATAAGTCGATTTAATAAGTCTAAGTTGCTAAAATAAACCTATTTAATAAGGCTATTTAATAAGCCTAAGTTTCTGAAATAAGCCTATTTAATAAGGCTATTTAATGAGCCTAAGTTGCTGAAAAAAGCCTATTTAATAAGGCTATTTAATGAGCCTAAGTTGCTGAAATAAGCCTATTTAATAAGCCTAAGTTTATGAACTAAGCCTATTTAAAAATGCGATTTAATAAGCCTAAGTTGCTGAAATAAACCTGTTTAATAAGGCTATTTAATAAGCATAAGTTGCTGAAATAAGCCTATTTAATAAGCCTAAGTTGCTGAAATAAGCCTATTTAATAAGGCTATTTAATAAGTCTAAGTTGCTGAAATAAACCTATTTAATAAGCCTAAGTTGCTAAAATAAGCCTATTTAATGAGGCTATTTAATAAGTCTATTTAATAAGCCTATTTAATAAGCCTATTTAATAAGCCTATTTAATGCGTCTATTTAATAAGCCTATTTATTAAGCCTATTTAATGAGCCTATTTAATAAGCCCATTTAATAAGCCTATTTATTGAGCCTATTTAACAAGTCTATTTAATAAGTCTATTTAATAAGCCTTTTTAATAAGCCTATTTAATAAGTCTATTTAATAAGCCTATTTAATAAGCCTATTTATTGAGCCTATTTAATAAGCCTATTTATTGAGCCTATTTAATAAGCCTATTTATTGAGCCTATTTAATAAGCCTATTTATTGAGCCTATTTAATAAGCCTATTTAATAAGATTATTTAATAAGCCTATTTAATAAGCCTATTTAATAAGCCTATTTAATAAGCCTATTTAATAAGCCTATTTATTGAGCCTATTTAATAAGTCTATTTAATATGCCTATTTAATACGCCTATTTAATAAGTATTTAATGAGCCTATTTAATACGTCTATTTAATAAGCCTATTTAATAGGCCTATTTAATAAGTCTAAGTTGCTGAAATAAGCCTATTTAATAAGCCTGAGTTGCTGAAATAAGCCTATTTAATAAGCCTAAGTTGCTGAAATAAGCCTATTTAATACGGCTACTTAATAAGTCTAAGTTGCTGAAATAAACCTATTTAATAAGCCTAAGTTGCTAAAATAAGCCTATTTAATGAGGCTATTTAATAAGTCTATTTAATAAGCCTATTTAATAAACCTATTTAATAAGTCTATTTAATAAGCCTATTTAATAAGCCTATTTAATAAGCCTATTTAATAAGCCTATCTAATAAGCCTATTTATTGAGCCTATTTAATAAGTCTATTTAATAAGCCTATTTAATACGCCTATTTAATAAGTATTTAATGAGCCTATTTAATAAGTCTATTTAATAAGCCTATTTAATAGGCCTATTTAATAAGTCTAAGTTGCTGAAATAAGCCTATTTAAAAAGCCTGAGTTGCTATAAATAAGCCTATTTAATAAGCCTAAGTTGCTGAAATAAGCCTGTTTAATAAGGCTACTTAATAAGTCTAAGTTGCTGAAATAAACCTATTTAATAAGCCTAAGTTGCTAAAATAAGCCTATTTAATAAGCATAAGTTTCTGAACTAAGCCTATTTAAAAAGGTATATTTAATAAGTCTAAGTTGCTGAAATAAACCTATTTAAAAATGCTATTTAATAAGCCTAAGTTGCTGAAATAAACCTGTTTAATAAGGCTATTTAATAAGCATAAGTTGCTGAAATAAGCCTATTTAATAAGCGTAAGTTGCTGAATAAGCCTATTTCATAAGCCTAAGTTGCTGAAATAAGCCTTTTTAATATGTCTAAGTTGCTGAAATAAGCCTATTTTAATAAGCCTAAGTTGCTGAAATAAGCCTATTTAATAAGGCTATTTAATAAGCCTAAGTTGCTGAATAAGCCTATTTAATAAGTCTAAGTTGCTGAAATAAGGCTATTTAATAAGCCTAAGTTGCTGAAATAAGCCTATTTAATAAGCCTACGTTGGTGAACTAAGCCTATATAAAAAGGTCTATTTAATAAGTCTAAGTTGCTGAAAAAAACCTATTTAAAAATGCTATTTAATAAGCCTAAATTACTAGAAATAAACCTGTTTAATAAGGCTATTTAATAAGCATAAGTTGCTGAAACAAGCCTATTTAATAATCCTAAGTTGCTGAAATAAACCTACTTAATAAGGTTATTTAATAAGTCTAAGTTGCAGAAATAAACCTATTTAATAATGCTATTTAATACGCCTAATTTGCTTAAATAAGCATATTTCATAAGCATATATAATGAGCCTAAGTTGCTGAAATGTCTATTTAATAAGTCGATTTAATAAGTCTAAGTTGCTAAAATAAGCCTATTTAATAAGGCTATTTAATAAGCCTAAGTTTCTGAAATAAGCCTATTTAATAAGGCTATTTAATGAGCCTAAGTTGCTGAAAAAAGCCTATTTAATAAGGCTATTTAATGAGCCTAAGTTGCTGAAATAAGCCTATTTAATAAGCCTAAGTTTATGAACTAAGCCTATTTAAAAATGCTATTTAATAAGCCTAAGTTGCTGAAATAAACCTGTTTAATAAGGCTACTTAATAAGTCTAAGTTGCTGAAATAAACCTATTTAATAAGCCTAAGTTGCTAAAATAAGCCTATTTAATAAGCATAAGTTTCTGAACTAAGCCTATTTAAAAAGGTATATTTAATAAGTCTAAGTTGCTGAAATAAACCTATTTAAAAATGCTATTTAATAAGCCTAAGTTGCTGAAATAAACCTGTTTAATAAGGCTATTTAATAAGCATAAGTTGCTGAAATAAGCCTATTTAATAAGCCTAAGTTGCTGAATAAGCCTATTTCATAAGCCTAAGTTGCTGAAATAAGCCTTTTTAATATGTCTAAGTTGCTGAAATAAGCCTATTTAATAAGCCTAAGTTGCTGAAATAAGCCTATTTAATAAGGCTATTTAATAAGCCTAAGTTGCTGAATAAGCCTATTTAATAAGTCTAAGTTGCTGAAATAAGGCTATTTAATAAGCCTAAGTTGCTGAAATAAACCTATTTAATAAGCCTACGTTGGTGAACTAAGCCTATATAAAAAGTTCTATTTAATAAGTCTAAGTTGCTGAAAAAAACCTATTTAAAAATGCTATTTAATAAGCCTAAATTACTAGAAATAAACCTGTTTAATAAGGCTATTTAATAAGCATAAGTTGCTGAAATAAGCCTATTTAATAAGCCTAAGTTGCTGAAATAAACCTATTTAATAAGGTTATTTAATAAGTCTAAGTTGCAGAAATAAACCTATTTAATAATGCTATTTAATACGCCTAATTTGCTTAAATAAGCATATTTCATAAGCATATATAATGAGCCTAAGTTGCTGAAATGTCTATTTAATAAGTCGATTTAATAAGTCTAAGTTGCTAAAATAAGCCTATTTAATAAGGCTATTTAATAAGCTTAAGTTTCTGAAATAAGCCTATTTAATAAGGCTATTTAATGAGCCTAAGTTGCTGAAAAAAGCCTATTTAATAAGGCTATTTAATGAGCCTAAGTTGCTGAAAAAAGCCTATTTAAAAAGGTATATTTAATAAGTCTAAGTTGCTGAAATAAGCCTATTTAAAAATGCTATTTAATAAGCCTAAGTTGCTGAAATAAACCTGTTTAATAAGGCTATTTAATAAGCATAAGTTGCTGAAATAAGCCTATTTAATAAGCCTAAGTTGCTGAAATAAGCCTATTTAATAAGGCTATTTAATAAGTCTAAGTTGCTGAAATAAACCTATTTAATAAGCCTAAGTTGCTAAAATAAGCCTATTTAATGAGGCTATTTAATACGTCTATTTAATAAGCCTATTTAATAAGCCTATTTAATGCACCTATTTAATAAGCCTATTTATTAAGCCTATTTAATGAGCCTATTTAATAAGCCCATTTAATAAGCCTATTTATTGAGCCTATTTAACAAGTCTATTTAATAAGCCTATTTAATAAGTCTATTTAATAAGTATTTAATGAGCCTGTTTAATAAGTCTATTTAATAAGCCTTTTTATTGAGCCTATTTAATAAGCCTATTTAATAAGATTATTTAATAAGCCTATTTAATAAGCCTATTTAACAAGCCTATTTAATAAGCCTATTTAATAAGCCTATTTATTGAGCCTATTTAATAAGTCTATTTAATAAGCCTATTTAATACGCCTATTTAATAAGTATTTAATGAGCCTATTTAATAAGTCTATTTAATAAGCCTATTTAATAGGCCTATTTAATAAGTCTAAGTTGCTGAAATAAGCCTATTTAATAAGCCTGAGTTGCTGAAATAAGCCTATTTAATAAGCCTAAGTTGCTGAAATAAGCCTATTTTTAGTAAGGCTACTTAATAAGTCTAAGTTGCTGAAATAAACCTATTTAATAAGCCTAAGTTGCTAAAATAAGCCTATTTAATGAGGCTATTTAATAAGTCTATTTAATAAGCCTATTTAATAAACCTATTTAATAAGTCTATTTAATAAGCCTATTTAATGAGTCTATTTAATAAGTATATTTAATAAGCCTATTTAATAAGTATTTAATGAGCCTATTTAATAAGCCTATTTATTGAGCCTATTTAATAAGCCTATTTATTGAGCCTATTTAATAAGCCTATTTATTGAGCCTATTTAATAAGCCTATTTAATAAGATTATTTAATAAGCGTATTTAATAAGCCTATTTAATAAGCCTATTTAATAAGCCTATTTAATAAGCCTATCTAATAAGCCTATTTATTGAGCCTATTTAATAAGTCTATTTAATAAGCCTATTTAATACGCCTATTTAATAAGTATTTAATGAGCCTATTTAATAAGTCTATTTAATAAGCCTATTTAATAGGCCTATTTAATAAGTCTAAGTTGCTGAAATAAGCCTTTTTAATAAGCCTGAGTTGCTGAAATAAGCCTATTTAATAAGCCTAAGTTGCTGAAATAAGCCTATTTAATAAGGCTACTTAATAAGTCTAAGTTGCTGAAATAAACCTATTTAATAAGCCTAAGTTGCTAAAATAAGCCTATTTAATAAGCCTAAGTTTCTGAACTAAGCCTATTTAAAAAGGTATATTTAATAAGTCTAAGTTGCTGAAATAAACCTATTTAAAAATGCTATTTAATAAGCCTAAGTTGCTGAAATAAACCTGTTTAATAAGGCTATTTAATAAGCATAAGTTGCTGAAATAAGCCTATTTAATAAGCGTAAGTTGCTGAATAAGCCTATTTCATAAGCCTAAGTTGCTGAAATAAGCCTTTTTAATATGTCTAAGTTGCTGAAATAAGCCTATTTTAATAAGCCTAAGTTGCTGAAATAAGCCTATTTAATAAGGCTATTTAATAAGCCTAAGTTGCTGAATAAGCCTATTTAATAAGTCTAAGTTGCTGAAATAAGGCTATTTAATAAGCCTAAGTTGCTGAAATAAGCCTATTTAATAAGCCTACGTTGGTGAACTAAGCCTATATAAAAAGGTCTATTTAATAAGTCTAAGTTGCTGAAAAAAACCTATTTAAAAATGCTATTTAATAAGCCTAAATTACTAGAAATAAACCTGTTTAATAAGGCTATTTAATAAGCATAAGTTGCTGAAATAAGCTAATTTAATAAGCCTAAGTTGCTGAAATAAACCTATTTAATAAGGCTATTTAATAAGTCTAAGTTGCAGAAATAAACCTATTTAATAATGCTATTTAATACGCCTAATTTGCTTAAATAAGCATATTTCATAAGCATATATAATGAGCCTAAGTTGCTGAAATGTCTATTTAATAAGTCGATTTAATAAGTCTAAGTTGCTAAAATAAGCCTATTTAATAAGGCTATTTAATAAGCCTAAGTTTCTGAAATAAGCCTATTTAATAAGGCTATTTAATGAGCCTAAGTTGCTGAAAAAAGCCTATTTAATAAGGCTATTTAATGAGCCTAAGTTGCTGAAATAAGCCTATTTAATAAGCCTAAGTTTATGAACTAAGCCTATTTAAAAATGCTATTTAATAAGCCTAAGTTGCTGAAATAAACCTGTTTAATAAGGCTATTTAATAAGCATAAGTTGCTGAAATAAGCCTATTTAATAAGCCTAAGTTGCTGAAATAAGCCTATTTAATAAGGCTATTTAATAAGTCTAAGTTGCTGAAATCAACCTATTTAATAAGCCTAAGTTGCTAAAATAAGCCTATTTAATGAGGCTATTTAATAAGTCTATTTAATAAGCCTATTTAATAAGCCTATTTAATAAGCCTATTTAATGCACCTATTTAATAAGCCTATTTATTAAGCCTATTTAATGAGCCTATTTAATAAGCCCATTTAATAAGCCTATTTATTGAGCCTATTTAACAAGTCTATTTAATAAGCCTATTTAATAAGTCTATTTAATAAGTATTTAATGAGCCTGTTTAATAAGTCTATTTAATAAGCCTTTTTAATAAGCCTATTTAATAAGTCTATTTAATAAGCCTATTTAATAAGCCTATTTATTGAGCCTATTTAATAAGCCTATTTATTGAGCCTATTTAATAAGCCTATTTATTGAGCCTATTTAATAAGCCTATTTATTGAGCCTATTTAATAAGCCTATTTAATAAGATTATTTAATAAGCCTATTTAATAAGCCTATTTAATAAGCCTATTTAATAAGCCTATTTAATAAGCCTATTTATTGAGCCTATTTAATAAGTCTATTTAATAAGCCTATTTAATACGCCTATTTAATAAGTATTTAATGAGCCTATTTAATAAGTCTATTTAATAAGCCTATTTAATAGGCCTATTTAATAAGTCTAAGTTGCTGAAATAAGCCTATTTAATAAGCCTGAGTTGCTGAAATAAACCTATTTAATAAGCCTAAGTTGCTGAAATAAGCCTATTTTTAGTAAGGCTACTTAATAAGTCTAAGTTGCTGAAATAAACCTATTTAATAAGCCTAAGTTGCTAAAACAAGCCTATTTAATGAGGCTATTTAATAAGTCTATTTAATAAGCCTATTTAATAAACCTATTTAATAAGTCTATTTAATAAGCCTATTTAATGAGTCTATTTAATAAGTCTATTTAATAAGCCTATTTAATAAGTATTTAATGAGCCTATTTAATAAGCCTATTTTTTGAGCCTATTTAATAAGCCTATTTATTGAGCCTATTTAATAAGCCTATTTATTGAGCCTATTTAATAAGCCTATTTATTGAGCCTATTTCATACGCCTATTTAATTAGTCTATTTAATAAGCCTATTTAATAAGCCAATTTAATAAGCCTATTTAATACGCCTATTTAATAAGCCTATTTAATACGCCTATTTAATCAACCGATTTAATAAGTATTTAATGAGCCTATGTATTAAGTCTATTTAATAAGCTTTTTAATAAGCCTATTTAATAAGTCTATTTAATAAGCCTATTTAATCAGCCTATTTAATAAGCCTATTTAATACGCCTATTTAATAAACCTATTTAATAAGTATTTAATGAGCCTATTTATTAAGTATATTTAATAAGCCTTTTTAATAAGCCTATTTAATAAGTCTATTTAATAAGCCTAATAAAATAAGCCTATTTATTGAGCCTATTTAATAAGCCTATTTATTGAGCCTATTTAATAAGTCTATTTAATAAGCCTATTTAATAAGCTTATTTAATAAGCCTATTTAATAAGCCTATTTATTGAGCCTATTTAATAAGCCTATTTAATAAGCCTATTTAATAAGCCTCTTTATTGAGCCTATTTAATAAGTCTATTTAATAAGCCTATTTAATAAGTATTTAATGAGCCTATTTAATCAGTCTATTTAATAAGCTTTTTAATAAGCCTATTTAATAAGTCTATTTAATAAGCCTATTTAATAAGTCTATTTAATAAGTCTATTTAATAAGCCTATTTAATAAGTATTTAATGAGCCTATTTAATAAGCCTATTTATTGAGCCTATTTAATAAGCCTATTTATTGAGCCTATTTAATAAGCCTATTTATTGAGCCTATTTAATAAGCCTATTTATTGAGCCTATTTAATAAGCCTATTTAATAAGTCTATTTAATGAGCCTATTTAATAAGCATATTTAATAAGCCTATTTATTGAGCCTATTTAATAAGCCTATTTAATAAGCCTATTTATTGAGCCTATTTAATAAGTCTATTTAATAAGCCTATTTAATAAGCCTATTTAATAAGTATTTAATGAGCCTATTTAATAAGTCTATTTAATAAGCCTATTTAATAGGCCTATTTAATAAGTCTAAGTTGCTGAAATAAGCCTATTTAATAAGCCTATTTAATAGGCCTATTTAATAAGTCTAAGTTGCTGAAATAAGCCTATTTAATAAGCCTAAGTTGCTGAATAAGGCTATTTAATAAGCCTAAGTTGCTGAATAAACCTATTTAATAAGTCTAAGTTGCTGAAATAAGCCTATTTAATAAGGCTATTTAATAAGCCTAAGTTTCTGAAATAAGCCTATTTAATAAGGCTATTTAATGAGCCTAAGTTGCTGAAATAAGACTATTTAATAAGCCTAAGTTTCTGAACTAAGCCTATTTAAAAAGGTATATTTAATAAGTCTAAGTTGCTGAAATAAACCTATTTAAAAATGCTATTTAATAAGCCTAAGTTGCTGAAATAAACCTGTTTAATAAGGCTATTTAATAAGCATAAGTTGCTGAAATAAGCTTATTTAATAAGCCTAAGTTGCTGAAATAAGCCTATTTAATAAGGCTCTTAAATAAGTCTAAGTTGCTGAAATAAACCTATTTAATAAGCCTAAGTTGCTAAAATAAGCCTATTTCATGAGGCTATTTAATAAGTCTATTTAATAAGTCTATTTAATAAGCCTATTTAATAAGCCTATTTAATACGCCTAATTAATACACCTATTTAATAAACATATTTAATAAGTATTTAATGAGACTATTTAATAAGTCTATTTAATAAGCCTATTTAATAAGTATTTAATGAGCCTATTTAATAAGCCTATTTATTGAGCCTATTTAATAAGCCTATTTATTGAGCCTATTTAATAAGCATATTTATTGAGCCTATTTAATAAGCCTATTTATTGAGCCTATTTAATAAGCCGATTTATTAAGTCTATTTATTGAGCCTATTGAATAAGCCTATTTAATACGCCTATTTAATAAACCTATTTAATAAGTATTTAATGAGCCTGTTTAATAAGTCTATTTAATAAGCCTTTTTAATAAGCCTATTTAATAAGTCTATTTAATAAGCCTATTTAATAAGGCTATTTAATAAGCCTAAGTTGCTGAAATAAGCCTATTTAATAAGGCTATTTAATGAGCCTAAGTTGCTGAAATAAGCCTATTTAATAAGCCTAAGTTTCTGAACTAAGCCTATTTAAAAAGGTATATTTAATAAGTCTAAGTTGCTGAAATAAACCTATTTAAAAATGCTATTTAATAAGCCTAAGTTGCTGAAATAAACCTGTTTAATAAGGCTATTTAATAAGCATAAGTTGCTGAAATAAGCCTATTTAATAAGCCTAAGATGCTGAAATAAGCCTATTTAGTAAGGCTATTTAGTAAGTCTAAGTTGCTGAAATAAGCCTATTTAATAAGCCTAAGTTGCTGAAATAAGCCTATTTAATAAGGCTATTTAATAAGCCTAAGTTACTGAATAAGCCTATTTAATAAGTCTAAGTTGCTGAAATAAGGCTATTTAATAAGCCTAAGTTGCTGAAATAAGACTATTTAATAAGCCTACATTGGTGAACTAAGCCTATATAAAAAGGTCTATTTAATAAGTCTAAGTTGCTGAAAAAAACCTATTTAAAAATGCTATTTAATAAGCCTAAATTACTAGAAATAAACATGTTTAATAAGGCTATTTAATAAGCATAAGTTGCTGAATAAGCCTATTTAATAAGTCTAAGTTGCTGAAATAAGGCTATTTAATAAGCCTAAGTTGCTGAAATAAGGCTATTTAATAAGTTTAAGTTGCTGAAATAAGCCTGTTTAATAAGCTTAAGTTGCTGAAATAAGCCTATTTAGTAAGGCTATTTAATGAGCCTAAGTTGCTGAAATAAGCCTATTTAATAAGCCTAAGTTTCTGAACTAAGCCTATTTAATAAGCCTATTTAATAAGTCTAAGTTGCTGAAATAAACCTATTTAAAATGCTATTTAATAAGCCTAAGTTGCTTAAATAAACCTGTTTAATAAGGCTATTTAATAAGCATAAGTTGCTGAAATAAGCTTATTTAATAAGCCTAAGTTGCTGAAATAAGCCTATTTAATAAGGCTATTTAATAAGTCTAAGTTGCTGAAATAAACCTATTTAATAAGCCTAAGTTGCTAAAATAAGCCGATTTAATTAGGCTATTTAATAAGTCTATTTAATAAGCCTATTTAATAAGCCTATTTAATAAGCCTATTTAATAAGCCTATTTATTGAGCCTATTTAATAAGCCGATTTAATAAGTCGATTTAATAAGCCTATTTAATAAGCCTATTTATT
The DNA here is from genome assembly GCF_010993605.1 of Petromyzon marinus. Taxonomy (NCBI): domain Eukaryota; kingdom Metazoa; phylum Chordata; class Hyperoartia; order Petromyzontiformes; family Petromyzontidae; genus Petromyzon; species Petromyzon marinus. The sequence continues at coordinate 19,896 of NW_022638370.1, forward strand.
GAGCCTATTTAATGAGTCTATTTAATAAGCCTGTTTAATAAGCCTATTTAATAAGTATTGAATGAGCCTATTTAATAAGCCTAAATTGCAGAATAAGCCTATTTAATAAGCCTAAGTTGCTGAAATAAGCCTATTTACTAAGCCTATTTAATAAGCCTAAGTTGCTGAATAAGCCTATTTAATAAGCCTAACTTGCTGAAATAAGCCTATTTAATAAGTCTAAGTTGCTGAAATAAGGCTATTTAATAAGCCTAAGTTGCTGAAATAAGCCTATTTAATAAGCCTAAGTTGCTGAAATAAGCTATTTAATAAGTCTAAGTTGCTGAAATAAGCCTTTTTAATCAGCGTAAGTTGCTGAAATAAGCCTATTTAATAAGCCAAAGTTGCTGAAATAAGCCTACTTAATTAGGCTATTTAATAAGCCTAAGTTGCTGAAATAAGCCTATTTAATAAGCCTATTTAACAAGCCTATTTAATTGGCCTATTTAATAAGTCTAATTTGATGAAATAAGCCTATTTAATAAGTCTATTTAATAGGCCTATTTAATAAGTCTAAGTTGCTGAAATAAGCCTATTTAATAAGCCTAAGTTGCTGAATGAGCCTATTTAATAAGCCTAAGTTGCTGCAATAAGCCTATTTAATGAGCCTAAGTTGCTGAATAAGCCTATTTAATAAGCCTAAGTTGCTGAATAAACCTATTTAATAAGTCTAAGTTGCTGAAATAAGCCTATTTAATAAGGCTATTTAATAAGCCTAAGTTGCTGAATAAGCCTATTTAATAAGTCTAAGTTGCTGAAATAAGGCTATTTAATAAGCCTAAGTTGCTGAAATAAGGCTATTTAATAAGTTTAAGTTGCTGAAATAAGCCTGTTTAATAAGCCTAAGTTGCTGAAATAAGCCTATTTAGTAAGGCTATTTAATGAGCCTAAGTTGCTGAAATAAGCCTATTTAATAAGCCTAAGTTTCTGAACTAAGCCTATTTAATAAGCCTATTTAATAAGTCTAAGTTGCTGAAATAAACCTATTTAAAATGCTATTTAATAAGCCTAAGTTGCTGAAATAAACCTGTTTAATAAGGCTATTTAATAAGCATAAGTTGCTGAAATAAGCTTATTTAATAAGCCTAAGTTGCTGAAATAAGCCTATTTAATAAGGCTATTTAATAAGTCTAAGTTGCTGAAATAAACCTATTTAATAAGCCTAAGTTGCTAAAATAAGCCTATTTAATTAGGCTATTTAATAAGTCTATTTAATAAGCCTATTTAATAAGCCTATTTAATAAGCCTATTTAATAAGCCTATTTATTGAGCCTATTTAATAAGCCGATTTAATAAGTCTATTTAATAAGCCTATTTAATAAGCCGATTTATTGAGCCTATTTAATAAGTCTATTTAATAAGCCTATTTAATAAGCCTATTTATTGAGCCTATTTAATAAGTCTATTTAATAAGCCTATTTAATAAGTATTTAATGAGCCTATTTAATAAGCCTATTTATTGAGCCTATTTAATAAGCCTATTTATTGAGCGTATTTAATCAGCCTATTTATTGAGCCTATTTAATACGCCTATTTATTGAGCCCATTTAATAAGCCTATTTATTGAGCGTATTTAATAAGCCTATTTAATAAGCCTATTTATTGAGCCTATTTAATAAGTCTATTTAATAAGCCTATTTAATAAGCCTATTTAATAAGTCTATTTAATAAGCCTATTTAATAAGTATTTATTGAGCCTATTTAATAAGCCTATTTATTGAGCCTATTTAATAAGCCTATTTATTGAGCCTATTTAATGAGCCTATTTATTGAGCCTATTTAATAAGCCTATTTAATAAGCCTATTTAATAAGCCTATTTATTGAGCCTATTTAATAAGCCCATTTAATAAGCCTATTTATTGAGCCTATTTAACAAGTCTATTTAATAAGCCTATTTAATAAGTCTATTTAATAAGTATTTAATGAGCCTGTTTAATAAGTCTATTTAATAAGCCTTTTTAATAAGCCTATTTAATAAGTCTATTTAATAAGCCTATTTAATAAGCCTATTTATTGAGCCTATTTAATAAGCCTATTTATTGAGCCTATTTAATAAGCCTATTTATTGAGCCTATTTAATAAGCCTATTTAATAAGCCTATTTATTGAGCCTATTTAATAAGATTATTTAATAAGCCTATTTAATAAGCCTATTTAATAAGCCTATTTAATAAGCCTATTTAATAAGCCTATTTATTAAGCCTATTTAATGAGCCTATTTAATAAGCCTATTTAATAAGCCTATTTATTGAGCCTATTTAATAAGCCTATTTATTGAGCCTATTTAATATGCCTATTTAATAAGGCTATTTAATAAGCCTATTTAATAAGCCTAATTAATAAGCCTATTTAATAAGCCTATTTATTGAGCCTATTTAAGGAGTCTATTTAATAAGCCTGTTTAATAAGCCTATTTAATAAGTATTGAATGAGCCTATTTAATAAGCCTAAGTTGCAGAATAAGCCTATTTAATAAGCCTAAGTTGCTGAAATAAGCCTATTTACTAAGCCTATTTAATAAGCCTAAGTTGCTGAATAAGCCTATTTAATAAGCCTAAGTTGCTGAAATAAGCCTATTTAATAAGTCTAAGTTGCTGAAATAAGGCTATTTAATAAGCCTAAGTTGCTGAAATAAGCCTATTTAATAAGCCTAAGTTGCTGAAATAAGCTATTTAATAAGTCTAAGTTGCTGAAATAAGCCTTTTTAATCAGCGTAAGTTGCTGAAATAAGCCTATTTAATAAGCCAAAGTTGCTGAAATAAGCCTACTTAATTAGGCTATTTAATAAGCCTAAGTTGCTGAAATAAGCCTATTTAATAAGCCTATTTAACAAGCCTATTTAATAGGCCTATTTAATAAGTCTAAGTTGATGAAATAAGCCTATTTAATAAGTCTATTTAATAAGCCTATTTAATAAGCCTATTTAATACGCCTATTTAATAAACATATTTAATAAGTATTTAATGAGCCTATTTAATAAGTCTATTTAATAAGCCTTTTTAATAAGCCTATTTAATAAGTCTATTTAATACGCCTATTTAATAAGTCTATTTATTAAGTCTATTTAATAAGCCTATTTAATAAGTATTTAATGAGCCTATTTAATAAGCCTATTTATTGAGCCTATTTAATAAGCCTATTTATTGAGCCTATTTAATAAGCCTATTTATTGAGCCTATTTAATAAGCCTATTTATTGAGCCTATTTAATAAGCCTATTTAATAAGTCTATTTAATAAGCCTATTTAATAAGCCTATTTAATAAGCCTATTTATTGAGCCTATTTAATAAGTCTATTTAATAAGCCTATTTAATAAGCCTGTTTAATAAGCCTATTTAATACGCCTATTTAATAAACCTATTTAATAAGTATTTAATGAGCCTATTTAATAAGTCTATTTAATACGCCTTTTTAATAAGCCTATTTAATAAACCTATTTAATAAGCCTATTTAATAAGTCTATTTAATAAGTCTATTTGTTAAGCCTATTTAATAAGTATTTAATGAGCCTATTTAATAAGCCTATTTATTGAGCCTATTTAATAAGCCTATTCATTGAGCCTATTTAATAAGCCTATTTATTGAGCCTATTTAATAAGCCTATTTATTAAGTCTATTTAATAAGCCTATTTAATAAGCCTAATTAATAAGCCTATTTAATAAGCCTATTTAATGAGCCTATTTAATGAGTCTATTTAATAAGCCTGTTTAATAAGCCTATTTAACAAGTATTGAATGAGCCTATTTAATAAGCCTAAGTTGCTGAAATAAGCCTATTTAATAAGTCTAAGTTGCTGAAATAAGGCTATTTAATAAGCCTAAGTTGCTGAAATAAGCCTATTTAATAAGCATAAGTTGCTGAAATAAGGCTATTTAATAAGTCTAATTTGCTAAAATAAGCCTATTTAATAAGCCTAAGTTGCTGAAATAAGTATATTTAATAAGCATAAGTTGCTGAAATAAGCCTATTTAATAAGTCTAAGTTGCTGAAATAAGGCTATTTAATAAGCCTAAGTTGCTGAATAAGCCTATTTAATAAGCCTAAGTTGCTGAATAAACCTATTTAATAAGTCTAAGTTGCTGAAATAAGCCTATTTAATAAGGCTATTTAATAAGCCTAAGTTGCTGAATAAGCCTATTTAATAAGTCTAAGTTGCTAAAATAAGGCTATTTAATAAGCCTAAGTTGATGAAATAAGGCTATTTAATAAGTTTAAGTTGCTGAAATATGCCTGTTTTATAAGCCTAAGTTGCTGAAATAAGCCTATTTAGTAAGGCTATTTAATGAGCCTAAGTTGCTGAAATAAGCCTATTTAATAAGCCTAAGTTTCTGAACTAAGCCTATTTAATAAGCCTATTTAATAAGTCTAAGTTGCTGAAATAAACCTATTTAAAATGCTATTTAATAAGCCTAAGTTGCTGAAATAAACCTGTTTGATAAGGCAATTTAATAAGAATAAGTTGCTGAAATAAGCTTATTTAATAAGCCTAAGTTGCTGAAATAAGCCTATTTAATAAGGCTATTTAATAAGTCTAAGTTGCTGAAATAAACCTATTTAATAAGCCTAAGTTGCTAAAATAAGCCTATTTAATTAGGCTATTTAATAAGTCTATTTAATAAGCCTATTTAATAAGCCTATTTAATAAGCCTATTTAATAGGCCTATTTAATACGCCTATTTAATAAACATATTTAATAAGTATTTAATGAGCCTATTTAATAAGTCTATTTAATAAGCCTTTTTAATAAGCCTATTTAATAAGTCTATTTAATAAGCCTATTTAATAAGTCTATTTAATATGTCTATTTAATAAGCCTATTTAATAAGTATTTAATGAGCCTATTTAATAAGTCGATTTAATACGCCTATTTAATAGGCATATTTAATAAGTCTAAGTTGCTGAAATAAGCCTACTTAATTAGGCTATTTAATAAGCCTAAGTTGCTGAAATAAGCCTATTTAATAAGCCTATTTAACAAGCCTATTTAATAGGCCTATTTAATAAGTCTAAGTTGATGAAATAAGCCTATTTAATAAGTCTATTTAATAAGCCTATTTAATAAGCCTATTTAATATGCCTATTTAATAAACATATTTAATAAGTATTTAATGAGCCTATTTAATAAGTCTATTTAATAAGCCTTTTTAATAAGCCTATTTAATAAGTCTATTTAATACGCCTATTTAATAAGTCTATTTATTAAGTCTATTTAATAAGCCTATTTAATAAGTATTTAATGAGCCTATTTAATAAGCCTATTTATTGAGCCTATTTAATAAGCCTATTTATTGAGCCTATTTAATAAGCCTATTTATTGAGCCTATTTAATAAGCCTATTTATTGAGCCTATTTAATAAGCCTATTTAATAAGTCTATTTAATAAGCCTATTTAATAAGCCTATTTAATAAGCCTATTTATTGAGCCTATTTAATAAGTCTATTTAATAAGCCTATTTAATAAGCCTGTTTAATAAGCCTATTTAATACGCCTATTTAATAAACCTATTTAATAAGTATTTAATGAGCCTATTTAATAAGTCTATTTAATACGCCTTTTTAATTAGCCTATTTAATAAACCTATTTAATAAGCCTATTTAATAAGTCTATTTAATAAGTCTATTTGTTAAGCCTATTTAATAAGTATTTAATGAGCCTATTTAATAAGCCTATTTATTGAGCCTATTTAATAAGCCTATTCATTGAGCCTATTTAATAAGACTATTTATTGAGCCTATTTAATAAGCCTATTTATTAAGTCTATTTAATAAGCCTATTTAATAAGCCTAATTAATAAGCCTATTTAATAAGCCTATTTAATGAGCCTATTTAATGAGTCTATTTAATAAGCCTGTTTAATAAGCCTATTTAACAAGTATTGAATGAGCCTATTTAATAAGCCTAAGTTGCTGAAATAAGCCTATTTAATAAGTCTAAGTTGCTGAAATAAGGCTATTTAATAAGCCTAAGTTGCTGAAATAAGCCTATTTAATAAGCATAAGTTGCTGAAATAAGGCTATTTAATAAGTCTTATTTGCTAAAATAAGCCTATTTAATAAGCCTAAGTTGCTGAAATAAGTATATTTAATAAGCATAAGTTGCTGAAATAAGCCTATTTAATAAGTCTAAGTTGCTGAAATAAGGCTATTTAATGAGCCTAAGTTGCTGAATAAGCCTATTTAATAAGCCTAAGTTGCTGAATAAACCTATTTAATAAGTCTAAGTTGCTGAAATAAGCCTATTTAATAAGGCTATTTAATAAGCCTAAGTTGCTGAATAAGCCTATTTAATAAGTCTAAGTTGCTAAAATAAGGCTATTTAATAAGCCTAAGTTGATGAAATAAGGCTATTTAATAAGTTTAAGTTGCTGAAATATGCCTGTTTTATAAGCCTAAGTTGCTGAAATAAGCCTATTTAGTAAGGCTATTTAATGAGCCTAAGTTGCTGAAATAAGCCTATTTAATAAGCCTAAGTTTCTGAACTAAGCCTATTTAATAAGCCTATTTAATAAGTCTAAGTTGCTGAAATAAACCTATTTAAAATGCTATTTAATAAGCCTAAGTTGCTGAAATAAACCTGTTTGATAAGGCAATTTAATAAGCATAAGTTGCTGAAATAAGCTTATTTAATAAGCCTAAGTTGCTGAAATAAGCCTATTTAATAAGGCTATTTAATAAGTCTAAGTTGCTGAAATAAACCTATTTAATAAGCCTAAGTTGCTAAAATAAGCCTATTTAATTAGGCTATTTAATAAGTCTATTTAATAAGCCTATTTAATAAGCCTATTTAATAAGCCTATTTAATAGGCCTATTTAATACGCCTATTTAATAAACATATTTAATAAGTATTTAATGAGCCTATTTAATAAGTCTATTTAATAAGCCTTTTTAATAAGCCTATTTAATAAGTCTATTTAATAAGCCTATTTAATAAGTCTATTTAATATGTCTATTTAATAAGCCTATTTAATAAGTATTTAATGAGCCTATTTAATAAGCCTATTTATTGAGCCTATTTAATAAGCCTATTTATTGAGCCTATTTAATAAGCCTATTTATTGAGCCTATTTAATAAGCCTATTTAATAAGCCTATTTAATAAGCCTATTTATTGAGCCTATTTAATAAGTCTATTTAATAAGCCTATTTAATGAGCCTATTTAATGAGTCTATTTAATAAGCCTGTTTAATAAGCCTATTTAACAAGTATTGAATGAGCCTATTTAATAAGCCTAAGTTGCTGAAATAAGCCTATTTAATAAGTCTAAGTTGCTGAAATAAGGCTATTTAATAAGCCTAAGTTGCTGAAATAAGCCTATTTAATAAGCATAAGTTGCTGAAATAAGGCTATTTAATAAGTCTTATTTGCTAAAATAAGCCTATTTAATAAGCCTAAGTTGCTGAAATAAGTATATTTAATAAGCATAAGTTGCTGAAATAAGCCTATTTAATAAGTCTAAGTTGCTGAAATAAGGCTATTTAATGAGCCTTAGTTGCTGAATAAGCCTATTTAATAAGCCTAAGTTGCTGAATAAACCTATTTAATAAGTCTAAGTTGCTGAAATAAGCCTATTTAATAAGGCTATTTAATAAGCCTAAGTTGCTGAATAAGCCTATTTAATAAGTCTAAGTTGATGAAATAAGGCTATTTAATAAGTTTAAGTTGCTGAAATATGCCTGTTTTATAAGCCTAAGTTGCTGAAATAAGCCTATTTAGTAAGGCTATTTAATGAGCCTAAGTTGCTGAAATAAGCCTATTTAATAAGCCTAAGTTTCTGAACTAAGCCTATTTAATAAGCCTATTTAATAAGTCTAAGTTGCTGAAATAAACCTATTTAAAATGCTATTTAATAAGCCTAAGTTGCTGAAATAAACCTGTTTGATAAGGCAATTTAATAAGCATAAGTTGCTGAAATAAGCTTATTTAATAAGCCTAAGTTGCTGAAATAAGCCTATTTAATAAGGCTATTTAATAAGTCTAAGTTGCTGAAATAAACCTATTTAATAAGCCTAAGTTGCTAAAATAAGCCTATTTAATTAGGCTATTTAATAAGTCTATTTAATAAGCCTATTTAATAAGTCTATTTAATAAGCCTATTTAATAAGCCTATTTAATAAGCCTATTTATTGAGCCTATTTAATAAGTCTATTTAATAAGCCTATTTAATAAGCCTGTTTAATAAGCCTATTTAATACGCCTATTTAATAAACCTATTTAATAAGTATTTAATGAGCCTATTTAATAAGTCTATTTAATACGCCTTTTTAATAAGCCTATTTAATAAACCTATTTAATAAGCCTATTTAATAAGTCTATTTAATAAGTCTATTTGTTAAGCCTATTTAATAAGTATTTAATGAGCCTATTTAATAAGCCTATTTATTGAGCCTATTTAATAAGCCTATTCATTGAGCCTATTTAATAAGACTATTTATTGAGCCTATTTAATAAGCCTATTTATTAAGTCTATTTAATAAGCCTATTTAATAAGCCTAATTAATAAGCCTATTTAATAAGCCTATTTAATGAGCCTATTTAATGAGTCTATTTAATAAGCCTGTTTAATAAGCCTATTTAACAAGTATTGAATGAGCCTATTTAATAAGCCTAAGTTGCTGAAATAAGCCTATTTAATAAGTCTAAGTTGCTGAAATAAGGCTATTTAATAAGCCTAAGTTGCTGAAATAAGCCTATTTAATAAGCATAAGTTGCTGAAATAAGGCTATTTAATAAGTCTTATTTGCTAAAATAAGCCTATTTAATAAGCCTAAGTTGCTGAAATAAGTATATTTAATAAGCATAAGTTGCTGAAATAAGCCTATTTAATAAGTCTAAGTTGCTGAAATAAGGCTATTTAATGAGCCTAAGTTGCTGAATAAGCCTATTTAATAAGCCTAAGTTGCTGAATAAACCTATTTAATAAGTCTAAGTTGCTGAAATAAGCCTATTTAATAAGGCTATTTAATAAGCCTAAGTTGCTGAATAAGCCTATTTAATAAGTCTAAGTTGCTAAAATAAGGCTATTTAATAAGCCTAAGTTGATGAAATAAGGCTATTTAATAAGTTTAAGTTGCTGAAATATGCCTGTTTTATAAGCCTAAGTTGCTGAAATAAGCCTATTTAGTAAGGCTATTTAATGAGCCTAAGTTGCTGAAATAAGCCTATTTAATAAGCCTAAGTTTCTGAACTAAGCCTATTTAATAAGCCTATTTAATAAGTCTAAGTTGGTGAAATAAACCTATTTAAAATGCTATTTAATAAGCCTAAGTTGCTGAAATAAACCTGTTTGATAAGGCAATTTAATAAGCATAAGTTGCTGAAATAAGCTTATTTAATAAGCCTAAGTTGCTGAAATAAGCCTATTTAATAAGGCTATTTAATAAGTCTAAGTTGCTGAAATAAACCTATTTAATAAGCCTAAGTTGCTAAAATAAGCCTATTTAATTAGGCTATTTAATAAGTCTATTTAATAAGCCTATTTAATAAGCCTATTTAATAAGCCTATTTAATAGGCCTATTTAATACGCCTATTTAATAAACATATTTAATAAGTATTTAATGAGCCTATTTAATAAGTCTATTTAATAAGCCTTTTTAATAAGCCTATTTAATAAGTCTATTTAATAAGCCTATTTAATAAGTCTATTTAATACGTCTATTTAATAAGCCTATTTAATAAGTATTTAATGAGCCTATTTAATAAGCCTATTTATTGAGCCTATTTAATAAGCCTATTTATTGAGCCTATTTAATAAGCCTATTTATTGAGCCTATTTAATAAGCCTATTTAATAAGCCTATTTAATAAGCCTATTTATTGAGCCTATTTAATAAGTCTATTTAATAAGCCTATTTAATGAGCCTATTTAATGAGTCTATTTAATAAGCCTGTTTAATAAGCCTATTTAACAAGTATTGAATGAGCCTATTTAATAAGCCTAAGTTGCTGAAATAAGCCTATTTAATAAGTCTAAGTTGCTGAAATAAGGCTATTTAATAAGCCTAAGTTGCTGAAATAAGCCTATTTAATAAGCATAAGTTGCTGAAATAAGGCTATTTAATAAGTCTTATTTGCTAAAATAAGCCTATTTAATAAGCCTAAGTTGCTGAAATAAGTATATTTAATAAGCATAAGTTGCTGAAATAAGCCTATTTAATAAGTCTAAGTTGCTGAAATAAGGCTATTTAATGAGCCTAAGTTGCTGAATAAGCCTATTTAATAAGCCTAAGTTGCTGAATAAACCTATTTAATAAGTCTAAGTAGCTGAAATAAGCCTATTTAAAATGCCTGTTTTATAAGCCTAAGTTGCTGAAATAAGCCTATTTAGTAAGGCTATTTAATGAGCCTAAGTTGCTGAAATAAGCCTATTTAATAAGCCTAAGTTTCTGAACTAAGCCTATTTAATAAGCCTATTTAATAAGTCTAAGTTGCTGAAATAAACCTATTTAAAATGCTATTTAATAAGCCTAAGTTGCTGAAATAAACCTGTTTGATAAGGCAATTTAATAAGCATAAGTTGCTGAAATAAGCTTATTTAATAAGCCTAAGTTGCTGAAATAAGCCTATTTAATAAGGCTATTTAATAAGTCTAAGTTGCTGAAATAAACCTATTTAATAAGCCTAAGTTGCTAAAATAAGCCTATTTAATTAGGCAATTTAATAAGTCTATTTAATAAGCCTATTTAATAAGCCTATTTAATAAGCCTATTTAATAGGCCTATTTAATACGCCTATTTAATAAACATATTTAATAAGTATTTAATGAGCCTATTTAATAAGTCTATTTAATAAGCCTTTTTAATAAGCCTATTTAATACGTCTATTTAATAAGCCTATTTAATAAGTATTTAATGAGCCTATTTAATAAGCCTATTTATTGAGCCTATTTAATAAGCCTATTTATTGAGCCTATTTAATAAGCCTATTTATTGAGCCTATTTAATAAGCCTATTTATTGAGCCAATTTAATAAGCCTATTTAATAAGTCCATTTAATAAGCCTATTTAATAAGCCTATTTAATAAGCCTATTTATTGAGCCTATTTAATAAGTCTATTTAATAAGCCTATTTAATAAGCCTAAGTTGCTAAAATAAGCTATATAATGAGGCTATTTAATAAGTCTATTTAATAAGCCTATTTAATAAGCCTGTTTAATAAGCCTATTTAATACGCCTATTTAATAAACCAATTTAATAAGTATTTAATGAGCCTATTAAATAAGTATATTTAATAAACCTTTTTAATAAGCCTATTTAATAAACCTATTTAATAAGCCTATTTAATAAGTATTTAATGAGACTATTTAATAAGCCTATTTATTGAGCCTATTTAATAAGCCTATTCATTGAGCCTATTTAATAAGCCTATTTATTGAGCCTATTTAATAAGCCTATTTATTAAGTCTATTTAATAAGCCTATTTAATAAGCCTAATTAATAAGCCTATTTAATAAGCCTATTTAATGAGCCTATTTAATGAGTCTATTTAATAAGCCTGTTTAATAAGCCTATTTAACAAGTATTGAATGAGCCTATTTAATAAGCCTAAGTTGCTGAAATAAGCCTATTTAATAAGTCTAAGTTGCTGAAATAAGGCTATTTAATAAGCCTAAGTTGCTGAAATAAGCCTATTTAATAAGCATAAGTTGCTGAAATAAGGCTATTTAATAAGTCTAGGTTGCTGAAATAAGCCTATTTAATAAGCCTAAGTTGCTGAAATAAGTATATTTAATAAGCATAAGTTGCTGAAATAAGCCTATTTAATAAGTCTAAGTTGCTGAAATAAGGCTATTTAATAAGTCTAAGTTGCTGAAATAAGCCTTTTTAATCAGCATAAGTTGCTGAAATAAGCCTATTTAATAAGCCCAAATTGCTGAAATAAGCCTACTTAATAAGGCTATTTAATAAGCCTAAGTTGCTGAAATAAGCCTATTTAATAAGCGTAAGTTGCTGAAATAAGGCTATTTAATAAGTCTAAGTTGCTGAAATAAGCCTATTTAATAAGCCCAAGTTGCTGAAATAAGCATATTTAATAAGCCTAAGTGGCTGAAATAAGCCTATTTAATAGGCCTATCTAATAAGTCTAAGTTGCAGAAATAAGCATATTTCATAAGCATATTTGATGAGCCTAAGTTGCTGAAATGTCTATTTAATAAGTCGTTTTAATAAGTCTAAGTTGCTAAAATAAGCCTATTTAATAAGGCTATTTAATAAGCCTAAGTTGCTGAAATAAGCCTATTTAATAAGGCTATTTAATGAGCCTAAGTTGCTGAAATAAGCCTATTTAATAAGCCTAAGTTTCTGAACTAAGCCTATTTAAAAAGGTATATTTAATAAGTCTAAGTTGCTGAAATAAACATATTTAATAAGGCTATTTAATAAGCCTAAGTTGCTGAAGTGTCTATTTAATAAGTCGTTTTAATAAGTCTAAGTTGCTAAAATAAGCCTATTTAATAAGGCTATTTAATAAGCCTAAGTTGCTGAAATAAGCCTATTTAATAAGGCTATTTAATGAGCATAAGTTGATGAAATAAGCCTATTTTATAAGCCTAAGTTGCTAAAATAAGCCTATTTAATGAGGCTATTTAATAAGTCTATTTAATAAGCCTATTTAATACGCCTATTTAATAAGTCTATTTAATAAGCATATTTAATGAGCCTATTTAATAAGCCTATTTATTGAGCCTATTTAATAAGCCTATTTAATAAGCCTATTTAATAAGCCTATTTAATAAGCCTATTTATTGAGCCTATTTAATATGCCTATTTAATAAGGCTATTTAATAAGCCTATTTAATAAGCCTAATTAATAAGCCTATTTAATAAGCCTATTTATTGAGCCTATTTAATGAGTCTATTTAATAAGCCTGTTTAATAAGCCTATTTAATAAGTATTGAATGAGCCTATTTAATAAGCCTAAGTTGCAGAATAAGCCTATTTAATAAGCCTAAGTTGCTGAAATAAGCCTATTTACTAAGCCTATTTAATAAGCCTAAGTTGCTGAATAAGCCTATTTAATAAGCCTAAGTTGCTGAAATAAGCCTATTTAATAAGTCTAAGTTGCTGAAATAAGGCTATTTAATAAGCCTAAGTTGCTGAAATAAGCCTATTTAATAAGCCTAAGTTGCTGAAATAAGCCTATTTAATAAGTCTAAGTTGCTGAAATAAGTATATTTAATAAGCATAAGTTGCTGAAATAAGCCTATTTAATAAGTCTAAGTTGCTGAAATAAGCCTATTTAATAAGCCAAAGTTGCTGAAATAAGCCTACTTAATTAGGATATTTAATAAGCCTAAGTTGCTGAAATAAGCCTATTTAATAAGCCTATTTAACAAGCCTATTTAATAGGCCTATTTAATAAGTCTAAGTTGATGAAATAAGCCTATTTAATAAGTCTATTTAATAGGCCTATTTAATAAGTCTAAGTTGCTGAAATAAGCCTATTTAATAAGCCTAAGTTGCTGAATGAGCCTATTTAATAAGCCTAAGTTGCTGAAATAAGCCTATTTAATGAGCCTAAGTTGCTGAATAAGCCTATTTAATAAGCCTAAGTTGCTGAATAAACCTATTTAATAAGTCTAAGTTGCTGAAATAAGCCTATTTAATAAGGCTATTTAATAAGCCTAAGTTGCTGAATAAGCCTATTTAATAAGTCTAAGTTGCTGAAATAAGGCTATTTAATAAGCCTAAGTTGCTGAAATAAGGCTATTTAATAAGTTTAAGTTGCTGAAATAAGCCTGTTTAATAAGCCTAAGTTGCTGAAATAAGCCTATTTAGTAAGGCTATTTAATGAGCCTAAGTTGCTGAAATAAGCCTATTTAATAAGCCTAAGTTTCTGAACTAAGCCTATTTAATAAGCCTATTTAATAAGTCTAAGTTGCTGAAATAAACCTATTTAAAATGCTATTTAATAAGCCTAAGTTGCTGAAATAAACCTGTTTAATAAGGCTATTTAATAAGCATAAGTTGCTGAAATAAGCTTATTTAATAAGCCTAAGTTGCTGAAATAAGCATATTTAATAAGGCTATTTAATAAGTCTAAGTTGCTGAAATAAACCTATTTAATAAGCCTAAGTTGCTAAAATAAGCCTATTTAATTAGGCTATTTAATAAGTCTATTTAATAAGCCTATTTAATAAGCCTATTTAATAAGCCTATTTAATAAGCCTATTTATTGAGCCTATTTAATAAGCCGATTTAATAAGTCTATTTAATAAGCCTATTTAATAAGCCGATTTATTGAGCCTTTTTAATAAGTCTATTTAATAAGCCTATTTAATAAGCCTATTTATTGAGCCAATTTAATAAGTCTATTTAATAAGCCTATTTAATAAATATTTAATGAGCCTATTTAATAAGCCTATTTATTGAGCCTATTTAATAAGCCTATTTATTGAGCCTATTTAATGAGCCTATTTATTGAGCCTATTTAATAAGCCTATTTATTGAGCCCATTTAATAAGCCTATTTATTGAGCCTATTTAATAAGCCTATTTAATAAGCCTATTTATTGAGCCTATTTAATAAGTCTATTTAATAAGCCTATTTAATAAGCCTATTTAATAAGTCTATTTAATAAGCCTATTTAATAAGTATTTAATGAGCCTATTTAATAAGCCTATTTATTGAGCCTATTTAATAAGCCTATTTATTGAGCCTATTTAATGAGCCTATTTATTGAGCCTATTTAATAAGCCTATTTAATAAGCCTATTTAATAAGCCTATTTATTGAGCCTATTTAATAAGCCTATTTATTGAGCCTATTTAATGAGCCTATTTATTGAGCCTATTTAATAAGCCTATTTATTGAGCCTATTTAATAAGCCTATTTATTGAGCCTATTTAATGAGCCTATTTATTGAGCCTATTTAATAAGCCTATTTATTGAGCCCATTTAATAAGCCTATTTATTGAGCCTATTTAATAAGCCTATTTAATAAGCCTATTTATTGAGCCTATTTAATAAGTCTATTTAATAAGCCTATTTAATAAGCCTATTTAATAAGTCTATTTAATAAGCCTATTTAATAAGTATTTAATGAGCCTATTTAATAAGCCTATTTATTGAGCCTATTTAATAAGCCTATTTATTGAGCCTATTTAATGAGCCTATTTATTGAGCCTATTTAATAAGCCTATTTAATAAGCCTATTTAATAAGCCTATTTATTGAGCCTATTTAATAAGCCTATTTAATAAGCCTATTTATTGAGCCTATTTAATGAGTCTATTTAATAAGCCTATTTAATAAGCCTATTTAATAAGTATTTAATGAGCCTATTTAATAAGTCTATTTAATAAGCCTATTTAATAGGCCTATTTAATAAGTCTAAGTTGCTGAAATAAGCCTATTTAATAAGCCTATTTAATAGGCCTATTTAATAAGTCTAAGTTGCTGAAATAAGCCTATTTAATAAGCCTACGTTGCTGAATAAGCCTATTTAATAAGCCTAAGTTGCTGAATAAACCTATTTAATAAGTCTAAGTTGATGAAATAAGCCTATTTAATAAGGCTATTTAATAAGCCTAAGTTGCTGAAATAAGCCTATTTAATAAGGCTATTTAATGAGCCTAAGTTGCTGAAATAAGACTATTTAATAAGCCTAAGTTTCTGAACTAAGCCTATTTAAAAAGGTATATTTAATAAGTCTAAGTAATTG
>NW_022638371.1:0-35556 GCF_010993605.1 Petromyzon marinus
GTTGTGCTGTGTTAAATCAGATATATGCATGACTGCTTTTATTTTATTTTGTGAATATCAAAAAACATTCATCCCCATAATACCTATTGTTTTATTGGTCGCTCGTCCATTTCACTTCCCAGAGCTTAAGCACTCGTATATTTGGACGCCTCTCGAGGAGGTGAGCAGGATGGGTCTGTGACTTTTCCTTCCAGAGTTATTGCCAAAAAACCATAAACATCCCAGAATCCTCTCGGTTTGGGGTCCAAATGTTGTTACTTATATCCCATTAGAAACGTCACATCGAATAAATGTGATTGAATTCTCCCGGCCTGGACGATCATAATTGAATGGTGCAACTGGGTTTGCTGAGCTGTGTTAAATCAGATATAAGCATGACTTATTTTATTTTATTTTGTGAATAGCAGAAAACATTCATCCCCATAATACCTATTGTTTTATTGGTCGCTCGTCCATTTCACTTCCCAGAGCTTAAGCACTCGTATATTTGGACGCCTCTCGAGGAGGTGAGCAGGATGGGTCTGTGACTTTTCCTTCCAGAGTTATTGCCAAAAAACCATAAACATCCCAGAATCCTCTCGGTTTGGGGTCCAAATGTTGTCACTTATATCCCATTAGAAACGTCACATCGAATAAATGTGATTGAATTCTCCCCGCCTGGACGATCATAATTGAATGGTGCAACTTGGTTTGCTGAACTGAGTTAAATCAAATATAAGCATGACTTCTTTTTTTTTCATTTTGTGAATAGCAGAAACATTCATCCCCATAATACCTTTTTTTTATTGGTCACTCGTCCATTTCACTTCCCAGAGCTTAAGCACTCGAATATGTGGACGTCTCTTGAGGACGTGAGCAGGATGGGTCTGTGACGTTTCCTTCCAGAGTTTTTGCAAAAAAAACATAAACATCCCAGAATCCTCTCGGTTTGGCGTCCAAATGTTGTCAATTAAATCCCATAAGAAAGGTCGCATCGAAAAAATGTGATTGATTTATCCCCGCCTGGACGAGCAGAATTGAATGGTGCAACTGGGTTTGCTGAGCTGTGTTAAATCAGATATAAGCATGACTTATTTTGTTTTATTTTGTGAATATCAAGAAGCATTCATCCCCATAATACCTTTTTTTTATTGGTCGCTCGTCCATTTCACTTCCCAGAGCTTAAGCACTCGTATATTTGGACGCCTCTTGCAGGAGGTGAGCAGGATGGGTCTATGATGTTTCCTTCCAGAGTTATTGCCAACAAACCATAAACATCCCAGAATCCTCTCGGTTTGGTGTCCAAATGTTATCGCTTATTATATCCCATGAGAAACGTCACATTGAATGAATGTGATTGAAATCTCCCGGCCTGGATGAGTGGAATTTAATGGTGCAACTGTGTGTGTTGTGCTGTGTTAAATCAGATATATGCATGACTGATTTTATTTTATTTTGTGAATAGCAAAAAACATTAATCCGCATAATACATGTTGTTTTATTGGTCGCTCGTCCATTTCACTTCCCAGAGCTTAAGCACTCGTATATTTGGACGCCTCTCGAGGATGTGAGCAGAATGGGTCTGTGACGTTTCCTTCCAGAGTTATTTCCAAAAAACCATAAACATCCCGGAATCCTCTCGGTTTGGTGTCCAAAAGTTATCGCTTATTATATCCCATTAGAAACGTCGCATCGAATGAATGTGATTGAAATCTACCGGCCTGGATGAGCGGAATTGAATGGTGCAACTGGGTTTGTTGTGCTGTGTTAAATCAGATATATGCATGACTGCTTTTATTTTATTTTGTGAATAGCAAAAAACATTCATCCCCATAATACCTATTGTTTTATTGGTCGCTCGTCCATTTCACTTCCCAGAGCTTAAGCACTCGTATATTTGGACGCCTCTCGAGGAGGTGAGCAGGATGGGTCTGTGACTTTTCCTTCCAGAGTTATTGCCAAAAAACCATAAACATCCCAGAATCCTCTCGGTTTGGGGTCCAAATGTTGTCACTTATATCCCATTTGAAACGTCACATCGAATAAATGTGATTGAATTCTCCCCGCCTGGACGATCATAATTGAATGGTGCAACTTGGTTTGCTGAGCTGAGTTAAATCAAATATAAGCATGACTTTTTTTTTCATTTTGTGAATAGCAGAAACATTCATCCCCATAATACCTTTTTTTATTGGTCACTCGTCCATTTCACTTCCCAGAGCTTAAGCACTCGAATATTTGGACGTCTCTTGAGGACGTGAGCAGGATGGGTCTGTGACGTTTCCTTCCAGAGTTTTTGCAAAAAAACCATAAACATCCCAGAATCCTCTCGGTTTGGCGTCCAAATGTTGTCACTTAAATCCCATAAGAAAGGTCGCATCGAAAAAATGTGATTGATTTCTCCCCGCCTGGACGAGCAGAATTGAATGGTGCAACTGGGTTTGCTGAGCTGTGTTAAATCAGATATAAGCATGACTTATTTTGTTTTATTTTGTGAATAGCAAGAAGCATTCATCCCCATAATACCTTTTTTTTATTGGTCGCTCGTCCATTTCACTTCCCAGAGCTTAAGCACTCGTATATTTGGACGCCTCTTGAGGAGGTGAGCAGGATGGGTCTATGATGTTTCCTTCCAGAGTTATTGCCAACAAACCATAAACATCCCAGAATCCTCTCGGTTTGGTGTCCAAATGTTATCGCTTATTATATCCCATGAGAAACGTCACATTGAATGAATGTGATTGAAATCTCCCGGCCTGGATGAGTGGAATTTAATGGTGCAACTGTGTGTGTTGTGCTGTGTTAAATCAGATATATGCATGCCTGATTTTATTTTATTTTGTGAATAGCAAAAAACATTAATCCGCATAATACATGTTGTTTTATTGGTCGCTCGTCCATTTCACTTCCCAGAGCTTAAGCACTCGTATATTTGGACGCCTCTCGAGGAGGTGAGCAGAATGGGTCTGTGACGTTTCCTTCCAGAGTTATTTCCAAAAAACCATAAACATCCCGGAATCCTCTCGGTTTGGTGTCCAAAAGTTATCGCTTATTATATCCCATTAGAAACGTCGCATCGAATGAATGTGATTGAAATCTACCGGCCTGGATGAGCGGAATTGAATGGTGCAACTGGGTTTGTTGTGCTGTGTTAAATCAGATATATGCATGACTGCTTTTATTTTATTTTGTGAATAGCAAAAAACATTCATCCCCATAATACCTATTGTTTTATTGGTCGCTCGTCCATTTCACTTCCCAGAGCTTAAGCACTCGTATATTTGGACGCCTCTCGAGGAGGTGAGCAGGATGGGTCTGTGACTTTTCCTTCCAGAGTTATTGCCAAAAAACCATAAACATCCCAGAATCCTCTCGGTTCGGGGTCCAAATTTTGTCGCTTATTATATCTCATGAGAAACGTCGCATCGAATAAATGTGATTGAATTCTCCCCGCCTGGACGAGCGGAATTGAATGGTGCAACTGGTTTTGCTGTGCTGTGTTAAATCGGATATTTGCATGACTGCATTTGTTTCATTTTGTGAATAGCAGAAAACATTCATCCCCATAATACCTTTTGTTTTATTGGTCGGTCGTCCATTTCACTTCCCACAGCTTAACCACTCCTATATTTGGATGCCAATCAACGAGGCGCGCAGTAGGAGTACCACCTGTATGGGTTTGCAACCTTTCCTTCCAGAGTTATTAGCAAAGAACCATAAACATCCCAGAATCCTCTTATTAAATCCCATAACGAATGTCGCATCGAATAAATGTGATTGAATTCTCCCCGCCTGGACGAACGGAATTGAATGGTTCAACTGGTTTTGCTGTGCTATGTTAAATCATATATATGCATGACTGCTTTTGTTTTATTTTATGAATAGCAAAAAGCATTCATCCCCATAATACCTATTTTTTTTTGTTGGTCGCTCGTCCATTTCACTTCCCAGAGCTTATGCACTCGTATATTTGCACGCCTCTCGAGGAGGTGAGCAGGATGGGTCTGTGACTTTTCCTTCCAGAGTTATTGCCAAAAAACCATAAACATCCCAGAATCCTCTCGGTTTGGGGTCCAAATTTTGTCGCTTATTATATCTCATGAGAAACGTCGCATCGAATAAATGTGATTGAATTCTCCCCGCCTGGACGAGCGTTATTGAATGGTGCAACTGGTTTTGCTGTGCTATGTTAAATCGGATATTTGCATGACTGCATTTGTTTCATTTTGTGAATAGCAGAAAACATTCATCCCCATAATACATGTTGTTTTATTGGTCGCTCGTCCATCTCACTTCCCAAAGCTTACCTACTCATATATTTGGACGGCTTTTGTCGCTTATTATATCTCATGAGAAACGTCGCATCGAATGAATGTGGTTGAATTCTCCCAGCCTGGATATGCGGAATTGAATGGTGCAACTGTGTTTGCTGTGCTGTGTTAAATCAGATATGTGCATGACTGCTTTTGTTTTATTTTGTGAATAGCAAAAAACATTCATCCCCATAATTCATGTTGTTTTATTGTTTGCTCGTCCATTTCACTTCCCAAAGCTTAACTACTCATATATTTGAATCCCTCTCGAGGAGGCGAGCAGGATGGTTCTGTGATGTTTCCATCCAGAGTATTTCTAAAAAATCATAAACATCCCAGAATCCTCTCGGTTTGGGGTCCAAATGTTGTCACTTATATCCCATTAGAAACGTCGCATCGAATAAATGTGATTGAATTCTCCCCGCCTGGACGAGCGGAATTGAATGGTGCAACTGGGTTTAATGAGCTGTGTTAAATCATATTTATGCAAGACTGCTTTTGTTTTATTTAGTGAACAGCAAAAAGCATTCATCCCCATAATATCATGTTTTATTGGTCGCTCGTCCATTTCACTTCCCAGAGCTTAAGCACTCGTATATTTGTACGCCTCTTGAGGAGGTGAGCAGGATGGGTCTGTGATGTTTCCTTCCAGAGTTATTGCCAACAAACCATAAACATCCTAGAATCCTCTCAGTTTGGTGTCCAAATGTTATCGCTTATTATATCCCATGAGAAACGTCGCAACGAATGAATGTGATTGAAATCTCCCGGCCTGGATGAGCGGAATTGAATGGTGCAACTGGGTTTGTTGTGCTGTGTTAAATCAGATATATGCATGACTGCTTTTATTTTATTTTGTGAATAGCAAAAAACATTCATCCCCATAATACATGTTGTTTTATTGGTCGCTCGTCCATTTCACTTCCCAGAGCTTAAGCACTCGTATCTTTGGACGCCTCTCGAGGAGTTGAGCAGGATGGGTGTGAGACGTTTCCTTCCAGAGTTATTGCCAAAAAACCATAAACATCCCAGAATCCTCTCGGTTTGGTGTCCAAAAGTTATCGCTTATTATATCCCATGAGAAACGTGGCATCGAATGAATGTGATTGAAATCTCCCGGCCTGGACGAGCGGAATTGAATGGTGCAACTGGGTATAATGAGCTGTGTTAAATCATATATATGCAGGACTGCTTTTGTTTTATTTAGTGAATAGCAAAAAGCATTCATCCCCATAATACCATGTTTTATTGGTCGCTCGTCCATTTCACTTCCCAGAGCTTAAGCACTCGTATATTTGGACGCCTCTCGAGGAGGTGAGCAGGATGGGTCTGTGACTTTTCCTTCCAAAGTTATTGCCAAAAAACCATAAACATCCCAGAATCCTCTCGGTTTGGGGTCCAAATTTTGTCGCTTATTATATCTCATGAGAAACGTCGCATCGAATAAATGTGAATGAATTCTCCCCACCTGGACGAGCGGAATTGAATGGTGCAACTGGTTTTGCTGTGCTGTGTTAAATCGGATATTTGCATGACTGCATTTGTTTCATTTTGTGAATAGCAGAAAACATTCATCCCCATAATACCTTTTGTTTTATTGGTCGCTCGTCCATTTCACTTCCCACAGCTTAACCACTCCTATATTTGGATGCCAATCAACGAGGCGAGCAGTAGGAGTACCACCTGTATGGGTTTGCAACGTTTCCTTCCAGAGTTATTAGCAAAGAACCATAAACATGCCAGAATCCTCTTTTTAAATCCCATAACAAATGTCGCATCGAATAAATGTGATTGAATTCTCCCCGCCTGGATGAGCGGAATTGAATGGTTCAACTGGTTTTGCTGTTCTGTGTTAAATCATATATATGCATGACTGCTTTGTTTTATTTTGTGAATAGCAAAAAGCATTCATCCCCATAATACCTATTTTTTTATTGGTCGCTCGTCCATTTCACTTCCCAGAGCTTAAGCACTTGTATATTTGGACTCCTCTTGAGGAGGTGAGCAGGATGGGTCTGTGACGTTTCCTTCCAGAGTTATTGCCAAAAAACCATAAACATCCGAGAATCCTCTCGGTTCGGGGTCCAAATTTTGTCGCTTATTATATCTCATGAGAAACGTCGCATCGAATGAATGTGATTAAATTCTCCCGTCCTGGACGAGCGGAATTGAATGGTGCAACTTGGTTTGCTGAGCTGTGTTAAATCAGATATAAGCATGACTTCTTTTGTTTCATTTTGTGAATAGCAGAAAACATTCATCCCCATAATACCTTTTTTTTATTGGTCACTCGTCCATTTCACTTCACAGAGCTTAAGCACTCGTATATTTGGACGCCTCTTGAGGACGTGAGCAGGATGGGTCTGTGACGTTTCCTTCCAGAGTTTTTGCCAAAAAACCACAAACATCCCAGAATCCTCTCGGTTTGGGGTCCAAATGTTTTCACTTAAATCACATAAGAAAGGTCGCATCGAAAAAATTTGATTGATTTCTCCCCGCCTGGACGAGCAGAATTGAATGGTGCAACTGGGTTTGCTGAGCTGTGTTAAATCAGATATAAGCATGACTTCTTTTGTTTTATTTTGTGAATACCAAAAAACATTCATCCCCATAATACCTTTTTTTATTGGTCGGTCGTCCATTTCACTTCCCAGAGCTTAAGCACTCGTATATTTGGACGCCTCTTGAGGAGGTGAGCAGGATGATTCTGTGACGTTTCCTTCCAGAGTTATTGCCAACAAACCATAAACATCCCAGAATCCTCTCGGTTTGGTGTCCAAATGTTATCGCTTATTATATCCCATGTGAAACGTCGCATCGAATGAATGTGATTGAAATCTCCCGGCCTGGATGAGTGGAATTGAATGGTGCAACTGGGTTTGTTGTGCTGTGTTAAATCAGATATATGCATGACTGCTTTTATTTTATTTTGTGAATAGCAAAAAACATTCATCCTCATAATACATGTTGTTTTATTGGTCGCTCGTCCATTTCACTTTCCAGAGCTTAAGCACTCGTATATTTGGACGCCTCTCGAGGAAGTGAGCAGGATGGGTCTGTGACGTTTCCTTCTAGAGTTATTTCCAAAAAACCATAAACATCCCAGAATCCTCTCGGTTTGGTGTCCAAAAGTTATCGCTTATTATATCCCATTAGAAACGTCGCATCGAATGAATGTGATTGAAATCTCCGGGCCTGAATGAGCGGAATTGAATGGTGCAACTGGGTTTGTTGTGCTGTGTTAAATCAGATATATGCATGACTGCTTTTATTTTATTTTGTATATAGCAAAAAACATTCATCCCCATAATACCTATTGTTTTATTGGTCGCTCGTCCATTTCACTTCCCAGAGCTAAAGCACTCGTATATTTGGATGCCTCTCGAGGAGGTGAGCAGGATGGGTCTGTGACTTTTCCTACCAGAGTTATTGCCAAAAAACCATAAACATCCCAGAATCCTCTCGGATTGGGGTCAAAATTTTGTCGCTTATCATATCTCATGAGAAACGTCGCATCGAATAAATGTGATTGAATTCTCCACGCCTGGACGAGCGGAATTGAATGGTGCAACTGGTTTTGCTGTGCTGTGTTAAATCGGATATTTGCATGACTGCATTTGTTTCATTTTGTGAATAGCAGAAAAATTCATCCCCATAATACCTTTTGTTTTATTGGTTGGTCGTCCATTTCACTTCCCACAGCTTAACCACTTCTATATTTGGATGCCAATCAACGAGGCAAGCAGTAGGAGTACCACCTGTATGGGTTTGCAACCTTTCCTTCCAGAGTTATTAGCAAAGAACCATAAACATCCCAGAATCCTCTTATTAAATCCCATAACAAATGTCGCATCGAATAAATGTGATTGAATTCTCCCCGCCTGGACGAGCAGAATTGAATGGTGCAATTGGGTTTGTTGTGCTGTGTTAAATCATATATATGCATGACAGCTTTTATTTTATTTTGTGAATAGCAAAAAACATTCATCCCCATAACACCTATTGTTTTATTGGTCGCTCGTCCATTTCACTTCCCAGAGCTTATGCACCCGTATATTTGGACGCCTCTCGAGGAGGTGAGCAGGATGGGTCTGTGACTTTTCCTTCCAGAGTTATTGCCAAAAAACCATAAACATCCCAGAATCCTCTCGGTTTGGGGTCCAAATTTTGTCGCTTATTATATCTCATGAGAAACGTCGCATCGAATAAATGTGATTGAATTCTCCCCGCCTGGACGAGCGGAATTGAATGGTGCAACTGTTTTTTCTGTGCTGTGTTAAATCGGATATTTGCATGACTGCATTTGTTTCATTTTGTGAATAGCAGAAAACATTCATCCCCATAATACCTTTTGTGTTATTGGTCGGTCGTCCATTTCACTTCCCACAGCTTAACCACTCCTATATTTGGATGCCAATCAACTAGGCGAGCAGTAGGAGTACCACCTGTATGGGTTTGCAACCTTTCCTTCCAGAGTTCTTAGCAAAGAACCATAAACATCCCAGAATCCTCTTATTAAATCCCATAACAAATGTCGCATCGAATAAATGTGATTGAATTCTCCCCGCCTGGACGAGCCGAATTGAATGGTTCAACTGGTTTTGCTGTGCTATGTTAAATCATATATATGCATGATAGGTTTGTTTTATTTTGTGAATAGCAAAAAGCATTCATCCCCATAATACCTATTTTTTTTATTGGTCGCTCGTCCATTTCACTTCCCAGAGCTTAAGCACTCGTTTATTTGGACGCCTCTTGAGGAGGTGAGCAGGATGGGTCTGTGACGTTTCCTTCCAGAGTTATTGCCAAAAAACCATAAACATCACAGAATCCTCTCCGTTTGGTGTCCAAATGTTGTCGCTTATTATATCCCATGAGAAACGTCGCATCGATTTCATGTGATTGAAATCTCCCTGCCTGGATGAGCGTAATTGAATGGTGCAACTGGTTTTGCTGTGCTGTGTTAAATCAGATATTTGCATGACTGCTTTTTTTTTATTTTGTGAATAGCAAAAAACATTCATCCCCATAATACATGTTGTTTTATTGGTCGCTCGTCCATTTCACTTCCCAGAGGTTAAGTACTCGTATATTTGGACGCCTCTCGAGGAGGTGAGCAGGATGGGTTTCGTGACGTTTCCTTCGAGAGATATTGCCAAAAAACCATAAACATCCCAGAATCCTCTCGGTTTGGGGTCCAAATGTTGTCGCTTATTATATCCCATGAGAAACGTCGCATCGAATGAATGTGAATGAAGTTTCCCCGCCTGGATGTGAGGAATTGAATAATGCAACTGGGTTTGTTGTGCTGTGTTAAATCAGATAAATGCATGACTGCTTTTATTTTATTTTGTGAATAACAAAAAACATTCATCCCCATAATACATGTTGTTCTATTGGTCGCTCGTCCATTTCACTTCCCAAAGCATAACTACTCATATATTTGAATGCCTCTCGAGGAGGCGAGCAGGATGGTTCTGTGACGTTTCCTTCCAGAGTATTGCCAAAAAATCATAAACATCCCAGAATCCTCTCTGTTTGGGGTCCAAATGTTGTCACTTATATCCCATTAGAAACGTCGCATCGAATAAATGTGATTGAATTCTCCCCGCCTGGACGATCATAATTGAATGGTGCAACTTGGTTTGCTGAGCTGTGTTAAATCAGATATAAGCATGACTTCTTTTGTTTCATTTTGTGAATAGCAGAAAACATTCATCCCCATAATACCTTTTTTTCTTGGTCACTCGTCCATTTCACTTCCCAGAGCTTAAGTACTCGTATATTTGGACGCCTCTTGAGGACGTGAGCAGGATGGGTCTGTGACGTTTCCTTCCAGAGTTTTTGCCAAAAAACCACAAACATCCCAGAATCCTCTCGGATTGGGGTCCAAATGTTGTCACTTAAATCCCATAAGAAAGGTCGCATCGACAAAATGTGATTGATTTCTCCCCGCCTGGACGAGCAGAATTGAATGGTGCAACTGGGTTTGCTGAGCTGTGTTAAATCAGATATAAGCATGACTTATTTTGTTTTATTTTGTGAATAGCAAAAAACATTCATCCCCATAATACCTTTTTTTATTGGTCGCTCGTCCATTTCACTTCCGAGAGCTTAAGCACTCGTATATTTGGACGCCTCTTGAGGAGGTGAGCAGGATGGGTCTGTGATGTTTCCTTCCAGAGTTATTGCCAACAAACCATAAACATCCCAGAATCCTCTCGGTTTGGTGTCCAAATGTTATCGCTTATTATATCCCATGAGAAACGTCGCATTGAATGAATGTGATTGAAATCTCCCGGCCTGGATGAGTGGAATTTAATGGTGCAACTGGGTTTGTTGTGCTATTTTAAATCAGATATCTGCATGACTGCTTTTATTTTATTTTGTGAATAGCAAAAAACATTCATCCCCATAATACATGTTGTTTTATTGGTCGCTCGTCCATTTCACTTCCCAGAGCTTAAGCACTCGTATCTTTGGACGCCTCTCGAGGAGTTGAGCAGGATGGGTGTGAGACGTTTCCTTCCAGAGTTATTGCCAAAAAACCATAAACATCCCAGAATCCTCTCGGTTTGGTGTCCAAAAGTTATCGCTTATTATATCCCATGAGAAACGTGGCATCGAATGAATGTGATTGAAATCTCCCGGCCTGGACGAGCGGAATTGAATGGTGCAACTGGGTATAATGAGCTGTGTTAAATCATATATATGCAGGACTGCTTTTGTTTTATTTAGTGAATAGCAAAAAGCATTCATCCCCATAATACCATGTTTTATTGGTCGCTCGTCCATTTCACTTCCCAGAGCTTAAGCACTCGTATATTTGGACGCCTCTCGAGGAGGTGAGCAGGATGGGTCTGTGACTTTTCCTTCCAAAGTTATTGCCAAAAAACCATAAACATCCCAGAATCCTCTCGGTTTGGGGTCCAAATTTTGTCGCTTATTATATCTCATGAGAAACGTCGCATCGAATAAATGTGAATGAATTCTCCCCACCTGGACGAGCGGAATTGAATGGTGCAACTGGTTTTGCTGTGCTGTGTTAAATCGGATATTTGCATGACTGCATTTGTTTCATTTTGTGAATAGCAGAAAACATTCATCCCCATAATACCTTTTGTTTTATTGGTCGCTCGTCCATTTCACTTCCCACAGCTTAACCACTCCTATATTTGGATGCCAATCAACGAGGCGAGCAGTAGGAGTACCACCTGTATGGGTTTGCAACGTTTCCTTCCAGAGTTATTAGCAAAGAACCATACACATGCCAGAATCCTCTTATTAAATCCCATAACAAATGTCGCATCGAATAAATGTGATTGAATTCTCCCCGCCTGGATGAGCGGAATTGAATGGTTCAACTGGTTTTGCTGTTCTGTGTTAAATCATATATATGCATGACTGCTTTGTTTTATTTTGTGAATAGCAAAAAGCATTCATCCCCATAATACCTATTTTTTTATTGGTCGCTCGTCCATTTCACTTCCCAGAGCTTAAGCACTTGTATATTTGGACTCCTCTTGAGGAGGTGAGCAGGATGGGTCTGTGACGTTTCCTTCCAGAGTTATTGCCAAAAAACCATAAACATCCGAGAATCCTCTCGGTTCGGGGTCCAAATTTTGTCGCTTATTATATCTCATGAGAAACGTCGCATCGAATGAATGTGATTAAATTCTCCCGTCCTGGACGAGCGGAATTGAATGGTGCAACTTGGTTTGCTGAGCTGTGTTAAATCAGATATAAGCATGACTTCTTTTGTTTCATTTTGTGAATAGCAGAAAACATTCATCCCCATAATACCTTTTTTTATTGGTCACTCGTCCATTTCACTTCACAGAGCTTAAGCACTCGTATATTTGGACGCCTCTTAAGGACGTGAGCAGGATGGGTCTGTGACGTTTCCTTCCAGAGTTTTTGCCAAAAAACCACAAACATCCCAGAATCCTCTCGGTTTGGGGTCCAAATGTTTTCACTTAAATCACATAAGAAAGGTCGCTTCGAAAAAATTTGATTGATTTCTCCCCGCCTGGACGAGCAGAATTGAATGGTGCAACTGGGTTTGCTGAGCTGTGTTAAATCAGATATAAGCATGACTTCTTTTGTTTTATTTTGTGAATACCAAAAAACATTCATCCCCATAATACCTTTTTTTATTGGTCGGTCGTCCATTTCACTTCCCAGAGCTTAAGCACTCGTATATTTGGATGCCTCTTGAGGAGGTGAGCAGGATGATTCTGTGACGTTTCCTTCCAGAGTTATTGCCAACAAACCATAAACATCCCAGAATCCTCTCGGTTTGGTGTCCAAATGTTATCGCTTATTATATCCCATGTGAAACGTCGCATCGAATGAATGTGATTGAAATCTCCCGGCCTGGATGAGTGGAATTGAATGGTGCAACTGGGTTTGTTGTGCTGTGTTAAATCAGATATATGCATGACTGCTTTTATTTTATTTTGTGAATAGCAAAAAACATTCATCCTCATAATACATGTTGTTTTATTGGTCGCTCGTCCATTTCACTTTCCAGAGCTTAAGCACTCGTATATTTGGACGCCTCTCGAGGAAGTGAGCAGGATGGGTCTGTGACGTTTCCTTCTAGAGTTATTTCCAAAAAACCATAAACATCCCAGAATCCTCTCGGTTTGGTGTCCAAAAGTTATCGCTTATTATATCCCATTAGAAACGTCGCATCGAATGAATGTGATTGAAATCTCCGGGCCTGAATGAGCGGAATTGAATGGTGCAACTGGGTTTGTTGTGCTGTGTTAAATCAGATATATGCATGACTGCTTTTATTTTATTTTGTATATAGCAAAAAACATTCATCCCCATAATACCTATTGTTTTATTGGTCGCTCGTCCATTTCACTTCCCAGAGCTTAAGCACTCGTATATTTGGATGCCTCTCGAGGAGGTGAGCAGGATGGGTCTGTGACTTTTCCTACCAGAGTTATTGCCAAAAAACCATAAACATCCCAGAATCCTCTCGGATTGGGGTCAAAATTTTGTCGCTTATCATATCTCATGAGAAACGTCGCATCGAATAAATGTGATTGAATTCTCCACGCCTGGACGAGCGGAATTGAATGGTGCAACTGGTTTTGCTGTGCTGTGTTAAATCGGATATTTGCATGACTGCATTTGTTTCATTTTGTGAATAGCAGAAAAATTCATCCCCATAATACCTTTTGTTTTATTGGTTGGTCGTCCATTTCACTTCCCACAGCTTAACCACTTCTATATTTGGATGCCAATCAACGAGGCAAGCAGTAGGAGTACCACCTGTATGGGTTTGCAACCTTTCCTTCCAGAGTTATTAGCAAAGAACCATAAACATCCCAGAATCCTCTTATTAAATCCCATAACAAATGTCGCATCGAATAAATGTGATTGAATTCTCCCCGCCTGGACGAGCAGAATTGAATGGTGCAATTGGGTTTGTTGTGCTGTGTTAAATCATATATATGCATGACAGCTTTTATTTTATTTTGTGAATAGCAAAAAACATTCATCCCCATAACACCTATTGTTTTATTGGTCGCTCGTCCATTTCACTTCCCAGAGCTTATGCACCCGTATATTTGGACGCCTCTCGAGGAGGTGAGCAGGATGGGTCTGTGACTTTTCTTTCCAGAGTTATTGCCCAAAAACCATAAACATCCTAGAATCTTCTCGGTTTGGGGTCCAAATTTTGTCGCTTATTGTATCTCATGAGAAACGTCGCATCGAATAAATGTGATTGAATTCTCCCCGCCTGGACGAGCGGAATTGAATGGTGCAACTGTTTTTTCTGTGCTGTGTTAAATCGGATATTTGCATGACTGCATTTGTTTCATTTTGTGAATAGCAGAAAACATTCATCCCCATAATACCTTTTGTGTTATTGGTCGGTCGTCCATTTCACTTCCCACAGCTTAACCACTCCTATATTTGGATGCCAATCAACTAGGCGAGCAGTAGGAGTACCACCTGTATGGGTTTGCAACCTTTCCTTCCAGAGTTCTTAGCAAAGAACCATAAACATCCCAGAATCCTCTTATTAAATCCCATAACAAATGTCGCATCGAATAAATGTGATTGAATTCTCCCCGCCTGGACGAGCCGAATTGAATGGTTCAACTGGTTTTGCTGTGCTATGTTAAATCATATATATGCATGATAGGTTTGTTTTATTTCGTGAATAGCAAAAAGCATTCATCCCCATAATACCTATTTTTTTTATTGGTCGCTCGTCCATTTCACTTCCCAGAGCTTAAGCACTCGTTTATTTGGACGCCTCTTGAGGAGGTGAGCAGGATGGGTCTGTGACGTTTCCTTCCAGAGTTATTTCCAAAAAACCATAAACATCACAGAATCCTCTCCGTTTGGTGTCCAAATGTTGTCGCTTATTATATCCCATGAGAAACGTCGCATCGATTTCATGTGATTGAAATCTCCCCGCCTGGATGAGCGTAATTGAATGGTGCAACTGGTTTTGCTGTGCTGTGTTAAATCAGATATTTGCATGACTGCTTTTTTATTTATTTTGTGAATAGCAAAAAACATTCCTCCCCATAATACATGTTGTTTTATTGGTCGCTCGTCCATTTCACTTCCCAGAGGTTAAGTACTCGTATATTTGGACGCCTCTCGAGGAGGTGAGCAGGATGGGTTTTGTGACGTTTCCTTCGAGAGATATTGCCAAAAAACCATAAACATCCCAGAATCCTCTCGGTTTGGGGTCCAAATGTTGTCGCTTATTATATCCCATGAGAAACGTCGCATCGAATGAATGTGAATGAAGTTTCCCCGCCTGGATGTGAGGAATTGAATAATGCAACTGGGTTTGTTGTGCTGTGTTAAATCAGATAAATGCATGACTGCTTTTATTTTATTTTGTGAATAACAAAAAACATTCATCCCCATAATACATGTTGTTCTATTGGTCGCTCGTCCATTTCACTTCCCAAAGCATAACTACTCATATATTTGAATGCCTCTCGAGGAGGCGAGCAGGATGGTTCTGTGACGTTTCCTTCCAGAGTATTGCCAAAAAATCATAAACATCCCAGAATCCTCTCTGTTTGGGGTCCAAATGTTGTCACTTATATCCCATTAGAAACGTCGCATCGAATAAATGTGATTGAATTCTCCCCGCCTGGACGATCATAATTGAATGGTGCAACTTGGTTTGCTGAGCTGTGTTAAATCAGATATAAGCATGACTTCTTTTGTTTCATTTTGTGAATAGCAGAAAACATTCATCCCCATAATACCTTTTTTTCTTGGTCACTCGTCCATTTCACTTCCCACAGCTTAAGTACTCGTATATTTGGACGCCTCTTGAGGACGTGAGCAGGATGGGTCTGTGACGTTTCCTTCCAGAGTTTTTGCCAAAAAACCACAAACATCCCAGAATCCTCTCGGATTGGGCTCCAAATGTTGTCACTTAAATCCCATAAGAAAGATCGCATCGAAAAAATGTGATTGATTTCTCCCCGCCTGGACGAGCAGAATTGAATGGTGCAACTGGGTTTGCTGAGCTGTGTTAAATCAGATATAAGCATGACTTATTTTGTTTTATTTTGTGAATAGCAAAAAACATTCATCCCCATAATACCTTTTTTTATTGGTCGCTCGTCCATTTCACTTCCGAGAGCTTAAGCACTCGTATATTTGGACGCCTCTTGAGGAGGTGAGCAGGATGGGTCTGTGATGTTTCCTTCCAGAGTTATTGCCAACAAACCATAAACATCCCAGAATCCTCTCGGTTTGGTGTCCAAATGTTATCGCTTATTATATCCCATGAGAAACGTCGCATTGAATGAATGTGATTGAAATCTCCCGGCCTGGATGAGTGGAATTTAATGGTGCAACTGGGTTTGTTGTGCTATGTTAAATCAGATATCTGCATGACTGCTTTTATTTTATTTTGTGAATAGCAAAAAACATTCATCCCCATAATACATGTTGTTTTATTGGTCGCTCATCCATTTCACTTCCCAGAGCTTAAGCACTCGTATATTTGGACGCCTCTCGAGGAGGTGAGCAGAATGGGTCTGTGACGTTTCCTTCCAGAGTTATTTCCAAAAAACCATAAACATCCCGGAATCCTCTCGGTTTGATGTCCAAAAGTTATCGCTTATTATATCCCATTAGAAACGTCGCATCGAATGAATGTGATTGAAATCTACCGGCCTGGATGAGCGGAATTGAATGGTGCAACTGGGTTTGTTGTGCTGTGTTAAATCAGATATATGCATGACTGCTTTTATTTTATTTTGTGAATAGCAAAAAACATTCATCCCCATAATACCTATTGTTTTATTGGTCGCTCGTCCATTTCACTTCCCAGAGCTTAAGCACTCGTATATTTGGACGCCTCTCGAGGAGGTGAGCAGGATGGGTCTATGATGTTTCCTTCCAGAGTTATTGCCAAAAAACCATAAACATCCCAGAATCCTCTCGGATTGGGGTCAAAATTTTGTCGCTTATCATATCTCATGAGAAACGTCGCATCGAATAAATGTGATTGAATTCTCCACGCCTGGACGAGCGGAATTGAATGGTGCAACTGGTTTTGCTGTGCTGTGTTAAATCGGATATATTGCATGACTGCATTTGTTTCATTTTGTGAATAGCAGAAACATTCATCCCCATAATACCTTTTGTTTTATTGGTTGGTCGTCCATTTCACTTCCCACAGCTTAACCACTTCTATATTTGGACGTCTCTTGAGGACGTGAGCAGGATGGGTCTGTGACGTTTCCTTCCAGAGTTTTTGCAAAAAAACCACAAACATCCCAGAATCCTCTCGGTTTGGCGTCCAAATGTTGTCACTTAAATCCCATAAGAAAGGTCGCATCGAAAAAATGTGATTGATTTCTCCCCGCCTGGACGAGCAGAATTGAATGGTGCAACTGGGTTTGCTGAGCTGTGTTAAATCAGATATAAGCATGACTTATTTTGTTTTATTTTGTGAATAGCAGAAAACATTCATCCCCATAATACCTTTTTTTCTTGGTCACTCGTCCATTTCACTTCCCACAGCTTAAGTACTCGTATATTTGGACGCCTCTTGAGGACGTGAGCAGGATGGGTCTGTGACGTTTCCTTCCAGAGTTTTTGCCAAAAAACCACAAACATCCCAGAATCCTCTCGGATTGGGCTCCAAATGTTGTCACTTAAATCCCATAAGAAAGATCGCATCGAAAAAATGTGATTGATTTCTCCCCGCCTGGACGAGCGGAATTGAATGGTGCAACTGTTTTTTCTGTGCTGTGTTAAATCGGATATTTGCATGACTGCATTTGTTTCATTTTGTGAATAGCAGAAAGCATTCATCCCCATAATACCTTTTGTGTTATTGGTCGGTCGTCCATTTCACTTCCCACAGCTTAACCACTCCTATATTTGGATGCCAATCAACTAGGCGAGCAGTAGGAGTACCACCTGTATGGGTTTGCAACCTTTCCTTCCAGAGTTCTTAGCAAAGAACCATAAACATCCCAGAATCCTCTTATTAAATCCCATAACAAATGTCGCATCGAATAAATGTGATTGAATTCTCCCCGCCTGGAAGAGCGGAATTGAATGGTTCAACTGGTTTTGCTGTGCTATGTTAAATCATATATATGCATGATAGGTTTGTTTTATTTTGTGAATAGCAAAAAGCATTCATCCCCATAATACCTATTTTTTTTATTGGTCGCTCGTCCATTTCACTTCCCAGAGCTTAAGCACTCGTTTATTTGGACGCCTCTTGAGGAGGTGAGCAGGATGGGTCTGTGACGTTTCCTTCCAGAGTTATTGCCAAAAAACCATAAACATCACAGAATCCTCTCCGTTTGGTGTCCAAATGTTGTCGCTTATTATATCCCATGAGAAACGTCGCATCGAATAAATGTGATTGAAATCTCCCCGCCTGGATGAGCGTAATTGAATGGTGCAACTGGTTTTGCTGTGCTGTGTTAAATCAGATATTTGCATGACTGCTTTTTTTTATTTTGTGAATAGCAAAAAACATTCATCCCCATAATACATGTTGTTTTATTGGTCGCTCGTCCATTTCACTTCCCAGAGGTTAAGTACTCGTATATTTGGACGCCTCTCGAGGAGGTGAGCAGGATGGGTTTCGTGACGTTTCCTTCGAGAGATATTGCCAAAAAACCATAAACATCCCAGAATCCTCTCGGTTTGGGGTCCAAATGTTGTCGCTTATTATATCCCATGAGAAACGTCGCATCGAATGAATGTGAATGAAGTTTCCCCGCCTGGATGTGAGGAATTGAATAATGCAACTGGGTTTGTTGTGCTGTGTTAAATCAGATAAATGCATGACTGCTTTTATTTTATTTTGTGAATAACAAAAAACATTCATCCCCATAATACATGTTGTTCTATTGGTTGCTCGTCCATTTCACTTCCCAAAGCATAACTACTCATATATTTGAATGCCTCTCGAGGAGGCGAGCAGGATGGTTCTGTGACGTTTCCTTCCAGAGTATTGCCAAAAAATCATAAACATCCCAGAATCCTCTCTGTTTGGGGTCCAAATGTTGTCACTTATATCCCATTAGAAACGTCGCATCGAATAAATGTGATTGAATTCTCCCCGCCTGGACGATCATAATTGAATGGTGCAACTTGGTTTGCTGAGCTGTGTTAAATCAGATATAAGCATGACTTCTTTTGTTTCATTTTGTGAATAGCAGAAAACATTCATCCCCATAATACCTTTTTTTCTTGGTCACTCGTCCATTTCACTTCCCAGAGCTTAAGTACTCGTATATTTGGACGCCTCTTGAGGACGTGAGCAGGATGGGTCTGTGACGTTTCCTTCCAGAGTTTTTGCCAAAAAACCACAAACATCCCAGAATCCTCTCGGATTGGGGTCCAAATGTTGTCACTTAAATCCCATAAGAAAGGTCGCATCGACAAAATGTGATTGATTTCTCCCCGCCTGGACGAGCAGAATTGAATGGTGCAACTGGGTTTGCTGAGCTGTGTTAAATCAGATATAAGCATGACTTATTTTGTTTTATTTTGTGAATAGCAAAAAACATTCATCCCCATAATACCTTTTTTTATTGGTCGCTCGTCCATTTCACTTCCGAGAGCTTAAGCACTCGTATATTTGGACGCCTCTTGAGGAGGTGAGCAGGATGGGTCTGTGATGTTTCCTTCCAGAGTTATTGCCAACAAACCATAAACATCCCAGAATCCTCTCGGTTTGGTGTCCAAATGTTATCGCTTATTATATCCCATGAGAAACGTCGCATTGAATGAATGTGATTGAAATCTCCCGGCCTGGATGAGTGGAATTTAATGGTGCAACTGGGTTTGTTGTGCTATGTTAAATCAGATATCTGCATGACTGCTTTTATTTTATTTTGTGAATAGCAAAAAACATTCATCCCCATAATACATGTTGTTTTATTGGTCGCTCATCCATTTCACTTCCCAGAGCTTAAGCACTCGTATATTTGGACGCCTCTCGAGGAGGTGAGCAGAATGGGTCTGTGACGTTTCCTTCCAGAGTTATTTCCAAAAAACCATAAACATCCCGGAATCCTCTCGGTTTGATGTCCAAAAGTTATCGCTTATTATATCCCATTAGAAACGTCGCATCGAATGAATGTGATTGAAATCTACCGGCCTGGATGAGCGGAATTGAATGGTGCAACTGGGTTTGTTGTGCTGTGTTAAATCAGATATATGCATGACTGCTTTTATTTTATTTTGTGAATAGCAAAAAACATTCATCCCCATAATACCTATTGTTTTATTGGTCGCTCGTCCATTTCACTTCCCAGAGCTTAAGCACTCGTATATTTGGACGCCTCTCGAGGAGGTGAGCAGGATGGGTCTGTGACTTTTCCTTCCAGAGTTATTGCCAAAAAACCATAAACATCCCAGAATCCTCTCGGTTTGGGGTCCAAATGTTGTTACTTATATCCCATTAGAAACGTCACATCGAATAAATGTGATTGAATTCTCCCCGCCTGGACGATCATAATTGAATGGTGCAACTTGGTTTGCTGAGCTGAGTTAAATCAAATATAAGCATGACTTCTTTTTTTCATTTTGTGAATAGCAGAAACATTCATCCCCATAATACCTTTTTTTTAATGGTCACTCGGTCATTTCACTTCCCAGAGCTTAAGCACTCGAATATTTGGACGTCTCTTGAGGACGTGAGCAGGATGGGTCTGTGACGTTTCCTTCCAGAGTTTTTGCAAAAAAACCACAAACATCCCAGAATACTCTCGGTTTGGCGTCCAAATGTTGTCACTTAAATCCCATAAGAAAGGTCGCATCGAAAAAATGTGATTGATTTCTCCCCGCCTGGACGAGCAGAATTGAATGGTGCAACTGGGTTTGCTGAGCTGTGTTAAATCAGATATAAGCATGACTTATTTTGTTTTATTTTGTGAATAGCAAGAAGCATTCATCCCCATAATACCTTTTTTTATTGGTCGCTCGTCCATTTCACTTCCCAGAGCTTAAGCACTCGTATATTTGGACGCCTCTTGAGGAGGTGAGCAGGATGGGTCTATGATGTTTCCTTCCAGAGTTATTGCCAACAAACCATAAACATCCCAGAATCCTCTCGGTTTGGTGTCCAAATGTTATAGCTTATTATATCCCATGAGAAACGTCACATTGAATGAATGTGATTGAAATCTCCCGGCCTGGATGAGTGGAATTTAATGGTGCAACTGTGTGTGTTGTGCTGTGTTAAAATCAGATATATGCATGACTGATTTTATTTTATTTTGTGAATAGCAAAAAACATTAATCCGCATAATACATGTTGTTTTATTGGTCGCTCGTCCATTTCACTTCCCAGAGCTTAAGCACTCGTATATTTGGACGCCTCTCGAGGAGGTGAGCAGAATGGGTCTGTGACGTTTCCTTCCAGAGTTATTTCCAAAAAACCATAAACATCCCGGAATCCTCTCGGTTTGGTGTCCAAAAGTTATCGCTTATTATATCCCATTAGAAACGTCGCATCGAATGAATGTGATTGAAATCTACCGGCCTGGATGAGCGGAATTGAATGGTGCAACTGGGTTTGTTGTGCTGTGTTAAATCAGATATATGCATGACTGCTTTTATTTTATTTTGTGAATAGCAAAAAACATTCATCCCCATAATACCTATTGTTTTATTGGTCGCTCGTCCATTTCACTTCCCAGAGCTTAAGCACTCGTATATTTGGACGCCTCTCGAGGAGGTGAGCAGGATGGGTCTGTGACTTTTCCTTCCAGAGTTATTGCCAAAAAACCATAAACATCCCAGAATCCTCTCGGTTTGGGGTCCAAATGTTGTTACTTATATCCCATTAGAAACGTCACATCGAATAAATGCGATTGAATTCTCCCCGCCTGGACGATCATAATTGAATGGTGCAACTTGGTTTGCTGAGCTGAGTTAAATCAAATATAAGCATGACTTCTTTTTTTTCATTTTGTGAATAGCAGAAACATTCATCCCCATAATACCTTTTTTTTATTGGTCACTCGTCCATTTCACTTCCCAGAGCTTAAGCACTCGAATATTTGGACGTCTCTTGAGGACGTGAGCAGGATGGGTCTGTGACGTTTCCTTCCAGAGTTTTTGCAAAAAAACCATAAACATCCCAGAATCCTCTCGGTTTGGTGTCCAAATGTTGTCACTTAAATCCCATAAGAAAGGTCGCATCGAAAAAATGTGATTGATTTCTCCCCGCATGGACGAGCAGAATTGAATGGTGCAACTGGGTTTGCTGAGCTGTGTTAAATCAGATATAAGCATGACTTATTTTGTTTTATTTAGTGAATAGCAGAAACATTCATCCCCATAATACCTTTTTTTTATTGGTCACTCGTCCATTTCACTTCCCAGAGCTTAAGCACTCGTATATTTGGACGCCTCTTGAGGAGGTGAGCAGGATGGGTCTATGATGTTTCCTTCCAGAGTTATTGCCAACAAACCATAAACATCCCAGAATCCTCTCGGTTTGGTGTCCAAATGTTATCGCTTATTATATCCCATGAGAAACGTCACATTGAATGAATGTGATTGAAATCTCCCGGCCTGGATGAGTGGAATTTAATGGTGCAACTGTGTGTGTTGTGCTGTGTAAAAATCAGATATATGCATGACTGATTTTATTTTATTTTGTGAATAGCAAAAAACATTAATCCGCATAATACATGTTGTTTTATTGGTCGCTCGTCCATTTCACTTCCCAGAGCTTAAGCACTCGTATATTTGGACGCCTCTTGAGGAGGTGAGCAGAATGGGTCTGTGACGTTTCCTTCCAGAGTTATTTCCAAAAAACCATAAACATCCCGGAATCCTCTCGGTTTGGTGTCCAAAAGTTATCGCTTATTATATCCCATGTGAAACGTCGCATCGAATGAATGTGATTGAAATCTCCCGGCCTGGATGAGTGGAATTGAATGGTGCAACTGGGTTTGTTGTGCTGTGTTAAATCAGATATATGCATGACTGCTTTTATTTTATTTTGTGAATAGCAAAAAACATTCATCCTCATAATACATGTTGTTTTATTGGTCGCTCGTCCATTTCACTTTCCAGAGCTTAAGCACTCGTATATTTGGACGCCTCTCGAGGAAGTGAGCAGGATGGGTCTGTGACGTTTCCTTCTAGAGTTATTTCCAAAAAACCATAAACATCCCAGAATCCTCTCGGTTTGGTGTCCAAAAGTTATCGCTTATTATATCCCATTAGAAACGTCGCATCGAATGAATGTGATTGAAATCTCCGGGCCTGAATGAGCGGAATTGAATGGTGCAACTGGGTTTGTTGTGCTGTGTTAAATCAGATATATGCATGACTGCTTTTATTTTATTTTGTATATAGCAAAAAACATTCATCCCCATAATACCTATTGTTTTATTGGTCGCTCGTCCATTTCACTTCCCAGAGCTTAAGCACTCGTATATTTGGATGCCTCTCGAGGAGGTGAGCAGGATGGGTCTGTGACTTTTCCTACCAGAGTTATTGCCAAAAAACCATAAACATCCCAGAATCCTCTCGGATTGGGGTCAAAATTTTGTCGCTTATCATATCTCATGAGAAACGTCGCATCGAATAAATGTGATTGAATTCTCCACGCCTGGACGAGCGGAATTGAATGGTGCAACTGGTTTTGCTGTGCTGTGTTAAATCGGATATTTGCATGACTGCATTTGTTTCATTTTGTGAATAGCAGAAAAATTCATCCCCATAATACCTTTTGTTTTATTGGTTGGTCGTCCATTTCACTTCCCACAGCTTAACCACTTCTATATTTGGATGCCAATCAACGAGGCAAGCAGTAGGAGTACCACCTGTATGGGTTTGCAACCTTTCCTTCCAGAGTTATTAGCAAAGAACCATAAACATCCCAGAATCCTCTTATTAAATCCCATAACAAATGTCGCATCGAATAAATGTGATTGAATTCTCCCCGCCTGGACGAGCAGAATTGAATGGTGCAATTGGGTTTGTTGTGCTGTGTTAAATCATATATATGCATGACAGCTTTTATTTTATTTTGTGAATAGCAAAAAACATTCATCCCCATAACACCTATTGTTTTATTGGTCGCTCGTCCATTTCACTTCCCAGAGCTTATGCACCCGTATATTTGGACGCCTCTCGAGGAGGTGAGCAGGATGGGTCTGTGACTTTTCTTTCCAGAGTTATTGCCCAAAAACCATAAACATCCCAGAATCCTCTCGGTTTGGGGTCCAAATTTTGTCGCTTATTATATCTCATGAGAAACGTCGCATCGAATAAATGTGATTGAATTCTCCCCGCCTGGACGAGCGGAATTGAATGGTGCAACTGTTTTTTCTGTGCTGTGTTAAATCGGATATTTGCATGACTGCATTTGTTTCATTTTGTGAATAGCAGAAAGCATTCATCCCCATAATACCTTTTGTGTTATTGGTCGGTCGTCCATTTCACTTCCCACAGCTTAACCACTCCTATATTTGGATGCCAATCAACTAGGCGAGCAGTAGGAGTACCACCTGTATGGGTTTGCAACCTTTCCTTCCAGAGTTCTTAGCAAAGAACCATAAACATCCCAGAATCCTCTTATTAAATCCCATAACAAATGTCGCATCGAATAAATGTGATTGAATTCTCCCCGCCTGGACGAGCGGAATTGAATGGTTCAACTGGTTTTGCTGTGCTATGTTAAATCATATATATGCATGATAGGTTTGTTTTATTTTGTGAATAGCAAAAAGCATTCATCCCCATAATACCTATTTTTTTTATTGGTCGCTCGTCCATTTCACTTCCCAGAGCTTAAGCACTCGTTTATTTGGACGCCTCTTGAGGAGGTGAGCAGGATGGGTCTGTGACGTTTCCTTCCAGAGTTATTGCCAAAAAACCATAAACATCACAGAATCCTCTCCGTTTGGTGTCCAAATGTTGTCGCTTATTATATCCCATGAGAAACGTCGCATCGATTTCATGTGATTGAAATCTCCCCGCCTGGATGAGCGTAATTGAATGGTGCAACTGGTTTTGCTGTGCTGTGTTAAATCAGATATTTGCATGACTGCTTTTTTATTTATTTTGTGAATAGCAAAAAACATTCCTCCCCATAATACATGTTGTTTTATTGGTCGCTCGTCCATTTCACTTCCGAGAGGTTAAGTACTCGTATATTTGGACGCCTCTCGAGGAGGTGAGCAGGATGGGTTTTGTGACGTTTCCTTCGAGAGATATTGCCAAAAAACCATAAACATCCCAGAATCCTCTCGGTTTGGGGTCCAAATGTTGTCGCTTATTATATCCCATGAGAAACGTCGCATCGAATGAATGTGAATGAAGTTTCCCCGCCTGGATGTGAGGAATTGAATAATGCAACTGGGTTTGTTGTGCTGTGTTAAATCAGATAAATGCATGACTGCTTTTATTTTATTTTGTGAATAACAAAAAACATTCATCCCCATAATACATGTTGTTCTATTGGTTGCTCGTCCATTTCACTTCCCAAAGCATAACTACTCATATATTTGAATGCCTCTCGAGGAGGCGAGCAGGATGGTTCTGTGACGTTTCCTTCCAGAGTATTGCCAAAAAATCATAAACATCCCAGAATCCTCTCTGTTTGGGGTCCAAATGTTGTCACTTATATCCCATTAGAAACGTCGCATCGAATAAATGTGATTGAATTCTCCCCGCCTGGACGATCATAATTGAATGGTGCAACTTGGTTTGCTGAGCTGTGTTAAATCAGATATAAGCATGACTTCTTTTGTTTCATTTTGTGAATAGCAGAAAACATTCATCCCCATAATACCTTTTTTTCTTGGTCACTCGTCCATTTCACTTCCCAGAGCTTAAGTACTCGTATATTTGGACGCCTCTTGAGGACGTGAGCAGGATGGGTCTGTGACGTTTCCTTCCAGAGTTTTTGCCAAAAAACCACAAACATCCCAGAATCCTCTCGGATTGGGGTCCAAATGTTGTCACTTAAATCCCATAAGAAAGGTCGCATCGACAAAATGTGATTGATTTCTCCCCGCCTGGACGAGCAGAATTGAATGGTGCAACTGGGTTTGCTGAGCTGTGTTAAATCAGATATAAGCATGACTTATTTTGTTTTATTTTGTGAATAGCAAAAAACATTCATCCCCATAATACCTTTTTTTATTGGTCGCTCGTCCATTTCACTTCCGAGAGCTTAAGCACTCGTATATTTGGACGCCTCTTGAGGAGGTGAGCAGGATGGGTCTGTGATGTTTCCTTCCAGAGTT
Source organism: Petromyzon marinus (assembly GCF_010993605.1). NCBI lineage: Eukaryota > Metazoa > Chordata > Hyperoartia > Petromyzontiformes > Petromyzontidae > Petromyzon > Petromyzon marinus. The sequence goes on from NW_022638371.1 coordinate 26,051, forward strand.
ATTGCCAACAAACCATAAACATCCCAGAATCCTCTCGGTTTGGTGTCCAAATGTTATCGCTTATTATATCCCATGAGAAACGTCGCATTGAATGAATGTGATTGAAATCTCCCGGCCTGGATGAGTGGAATTTAATGGTGCAACTGGGTTTGTTGTGCTATGTTAAATCAGATATCTGCATGACTGCTTTTATTTTATTTTGTGAATAGCAAAAAACATTCATCCCCATAATACATGTTGTTTTATTGGTCGCTCATCCATTTCACTTCCCAGAGCTTAAGCACTCGTATATTTGGACGCCTCTCGAGGAGGTGAGCAGAATGGGTCTGTGACGTTTCCTTCCAGAGTTATTTCCAAAAAACCATAAACATCCCGGAATCCTCTCGGTTTGATGTCCAAAAGTTATCGCTTATTATATCCCATTAGAAACGTCGCATCGAATGAATGTGATTGAAATCTACCGGCCTGGATGAGCGGAATTGAATGGTGCAACTGGGTTTGTTGTGCTGTGTTAAATCAGATATATGCATGACTGCTTTTATTTTATTTTGTGAATAGCAAAAAACATTCATCCCCATAATACCTATTGTTTTATTGGTCGCTCGTCCATTTCACTTCCCAGAGCTTAAGCACTCGTATATTTGGACGCCTCTCGAGGAGGTGAGCAGGATGGGTCTGTGACTTTTCCTTCCAGAGTTATTGCCAAAAAACCATAAACATCCCAGAATCCTCTCGGTTTGGGGTCCAAATGTTGTTACTTATATCCCATTAGAAACGTCACATCGAATAAATGTGATTGAATTCTCCCCGCCTGGACGATCATAATTGAATGGTGCAACTTGGTTTGCTGAGCTGAGTTAAATCAAATATAAGCATGACTTCTTTTTTTCATTTTGTGAATAGCAGAAACATTCATCCCCATAATACCTTTTTTTTAATGGTCACTCGGTCATTTCACTTCCCAGAGCTTAAGCACTCGAATATTTGGACGTCTCTTGAGGACGTGAGCAGGATGGGTCTGTGACGTTTCCTTCCAGAGTTTTTGCAAAAAAACCACAAACATCCCAGAATACTCTCGGTTTGGCGTCCAAATGTTGTCACTTAAATCCCATAAGAAAGGTCGCATCGAAAAAATGTGATTGATTTCTCCCCGCCTGGACGAGCAGAATTGAATGGTGCAACTGGGTTTGCTGAGCTGTGTTAAATCAGATATAAGCATGACTTATTTTGTTTTATTTTGTGAATAGCAAGAAGCATTCATCCCCATAATACCTTTTTTTATTGGTCGCTCGTCCATTTCACTTCCCAGAGCTTAAGCACTCGTATATTTGGACGCCTCTTGAGGAGGTGAGCAGGATGGGTCTATGATGTTTCCTTCCAGAGTTATTGCCAACAAACCATAAACATCCCAGAATCCTCTCGGTTTGGTGTCCAAATGTTATAGCTTATTATATCCCATGAGAAACGTCACATTGAATGAATGTGATTGAAATCTCCCGGCCTGGATGAGTGGAATTTAATGGTGCAACTGTGTGTGTTGTGCTGTGTTAAAATCAGATATATGCATGACTGATTTTATTTTATTTTGTGAATAGCAAAAAACATTAATCCGCATAATACATGTTGTTTTATTGGTCGCTCGTCCATTTCACTTCCCAGAGCTTAAGCACTCGTATATTTGGACGCCTCTCGAGGAGGTGAGCAGAATGGGTCTGTGACGTTTCCTTCCAGAGTTATTTCCAAAAAACCATAAACATCCCGGAATCCTCTCGGTTTGGTGTCCAAAAGTTATCGCTTATTATATCCCATTAGAAACGTCGCATCGAATGAATGTGATTGAAATCTACCGGCCTGGATGAGCGGAATTGAATGGTGCAACTGGGTTTGTTGTGCTGTGTTAAATCAGATATATGCATGACTGCTTTTATTTTATTTTGTGAATAGCAAAAAACATTCATCCCCATAATACCTATTGTTTTATTGGTCGCTCGTCCATTTCACTTCCCAGAGCTTAAGCACTCGTATATTTGGACGCCTCTCGAGGAGGTGAGCAGGATGGGTCTGTGACTTTTCCTTCCAGAGTTATTGCCAAAAAACCATAAACATCCCAGAATCCTCTCGGTTTGGGGTCCAAATGTTGTCACTTATATCCCATTAGAAACGTCACATCGAATAAATGTGATTGAATTCTCCCCGCCTGGACGATCATAATTGAATGGTGCAACTTGGTTTGCTGAGCTGAGTTAAATCAAATATAAGCATGACTTCTTTTTTTTCATTTTGTGAATAGCAGAAACATTCATCCCCATAATACCTTTTTTTTATTGGTCACTCGTCCATTTCACTTCCCAGAGCTTAAGCACTCGAATATTTGGACGTCTCTTGAGGACGTGAGCAGGATGGGTCTGTGACGTTTCCTTCCAGAGTTTTTGCAAAAAAACCATAAACATCCCAGAATCCTCTCGGTTTGGTGTCCAAATGTTGTCACTTAAATCCCATAAGAAAGGTCGCATCGAAAAAATGTGATTGATTTCTCCCCGCATGGACGAGCAGAATTGAATGGTGCAACTGGGTTTGCTGAGCTGTGTTAAATCAGATATAAGCATGACTTATTTTGTTTTATTTTGTGAATAGCAAGAAGCATTCATCCCCATAATACCTTTTTTTTATTGGTCGCTCGTCCATTTCACTTCCCAGAGCTTAAGCACTCGTATATTTGGACGCCTCTTGAGGAGGTGAGCAGGATGGGTCTATGATGTTTCCTTCCAGAGTTATTGCCAACAAACCATAAACATCCCAGAATCCTCTCGGTTTGGTGTCCAAATGTTATCGCTTATTATATCCCATGAGAAACGTCACATTGAATGAATGTGATTGAAATCTCCCGGCCTGGATGAGTGGAATTTAATGGTGCAACTGTGTGTGTTGTGCTGTGTAAAAATCAGATATATGCATGACTGATTTTATTTTATTTTGTGAATAGCAAAAAACATTAATCCGCATAATACATGTTGTTTTATTGGTCGCTCGTCCATTTCACTTCCCAGAGCTTAAGCACTCGTATATTTGGACGCCTCTTGAGGAGGTGAGCAGAATGGGTCTGTGACGTTTCCTTCCAGAGTTATTTCCAAAAAACCATAAACATCCCGGAATCCTCTCGGTTTGGTGTCCAAAAGTTATCGCTTATTATATCCCATTAGAAACGTCGCATCGAATGAATGTGATTGAAATCTACCGGCCTGGATGAGCGGAATTGAATGGTGCAACTGGGTTTGTTGTGCTGTGTTAAATCTGATATATGCATGACTGCTTTTATTTTATTTTGTGAATAGCAAAAAACATTCATCCCCATAATACCTATTGTTTTATTGGTCGCTCGTCCATTTCACTTCCCAGAGCTTAAGCACTCGTATATTTGGACGCCTCTCGAGGAGGTGAGCAGGATGGGTCTGTGACTTTTCCTTCCAGAGTTATTGCCAAAAAACCATAAACATCCCAGAATCCTCTCGGTTTGGGGTCCAAATGTTGTCACTTATATCCCATTAGAAACGTCACATCGAATAAATGTGATTGAATTCTCCCCGCCTGGACGATCATAATTGAATGGTGCAACTTGGTTTGCTGAGCTGAGTTAAATCAAATATAAGCATGACTTCTTTTTTTTCATTTTGTGAATAGCAGAAACATTCATCCCCATAATACCTTTTTTTTATTGGTCACTCGTCCATTTCACTTCCCAGAGCTTAAGCACTCGAATATTTGGACGTCTCTTGAGGACGTGAGCAGGATGGGTCTGTGACGTTTCCTTACAGAGTTTTTGCAAAAAAACCATAAACATCCCAGAATCCTCTCGGTTTGGTGTCCAAATGTTGTCACTTAAATCCCATAAGAAAGGTCGCATCGAAAAAATGTGATTGATTTCTCCCCGCCTGGACGAGCAGAATTGAATGGTGCAACTGGGTTTGCTGAGCTGTGTTAAATCAGATATAAGCATGACTTATTTTGTTTTATTTTGTGAATAGCAAGAAGCATTCATCCCCATAATACCTTTTTTTTATTGGTCGCTCGTCCATTTCACTTCCCAGAGCTTAAGCACTCGTATATTTGGACGCCTCTTGAGGAGGTGAGCAGAATGGGTCTGTGACGTTTCCTTCCAGAGTTATTTCCAAAAAACCATAAACATCCCGGAATCCTCTCGGTTTGGTGTCCAAAAGTTATCGCTTATTATATCCCATTAGAAACGTCGCATCGAATGAATGTGATTGAAATCTACCGGCCTGGATGAGCGGAATTGAATGGTGCAACTGGGTTTGTTGTGCTGTGTTAAATCTGATATATGCATGACTGCTTTTATTTTATTTTGTGAATAGCAAAAAACATTCATCCCCATAATACCTATTGTTTTATTGGTCGCTCGTCCATTTCACTTCCCAGAGCTTAAGCACTCGTATATTTGGACGCCTCTCGAGGAGGTGAGCAGGATGGGTCTGTGACTTTTCCTTCCAGAGTTATTGCCAAAAAACCATAAACATCCCAGAATCCTCTCGGTTTGGGGTCCAAATGTTGTCACTTATATCCCATTAGAAACGTCACATCGAATAAATGTGATTGAATTCTACCTGCCTGGACGATCATAATTGAATGGTGCAACTTGGTTTGCTGAGCTGAGTTAAATCAAATATAAGCATGACTTCTTTTTTTTCATTTTGTGAATAGCAGAAACATTCATCCCCATAATACCTTTTTTTATTGGTCACTCGTCCATTTCACTTCCCAGAGCTTAAGCACTCGAATATTTGGACGTCTCTTGAGGACGTGAGCAGGATGGGTCTGTGACGTTTCCTTCCAGAGTTTTTGCAAAAAAACCACAAACATCCCAGAATCCTCTCGGTTTGGCGTCCAAATGTTGTCACTTAAATCCCATAAGAAAGGTCGCATCGAAAAAATGTGATTGATTTCTCCCCGCCTGGACGAGCAGAATTGAATGGTGCAACTGGGTTTGCTGAGCTGTGTTAAATCAGATATAAGCATGACTTATTTTGTTTTATTTTGTGAATAGCAAGAAGCATTCATCTCCATAATACCTTTTTTTATTGGTCGCTCGTCCATTTCACTTCCCAGAGCTTAAGCACTCGTATATTTGGACGCCTCTTGAGGAGGTGAGCAGGATGGGTCTATGATGTTTCCTTCCAGAGTTATTTCCAACAAACCATAAACATCCCAGAATCCTCTCGGTTTGGTGTCCAAATGTTATTGCTTATTATATCCCATGAGAAACGTCACATTGAATGAATGTGATTGAAATCTCCCGGCCTGGATGAGTGGAATTTAATGGTGCAACTGTGTGTGTTGTGCTGTGTTAAATCAGATATATGCATGACTGATTTTATTTTATTTTGTGAATAGCAAAAAACATTAATCCGCATAATACATGTTGTTTTATTGGTCGCTCGTCCATTTCACTTCCCAGAGCTTAAGCACTCGTATATTTGAACGCCTCTCGAGGAGGTGAGCAGAATGGGTCTGTGACGTTTCCTTCCAGAGTTATTTCCAAAAAACCATAAACATCCCGGAATCCTCTCGGTTTGGTGTCCAAAAGTTATCGCTTATTATATCCCATTAGAAACGTCGCATCGAATGAATGTGATTGAAATCTACCGGCCTGGATGAGCGGAATTGAATGGTGCAACTGGGTTTGTTGTGCTGTGTTAAATCAGATATATGCATGACTGCTTTTATTTTATTTTGTGAATAGCAAAAAACATTCATCCCCATAATACCTATTGTTTTATTGGTCGCTCGTCCATTTCACTTCCCAGAGCTTAAGCACTCGTATATTTGGACGCCTCTCGAGGAGGTGAGCAGGATGGGTCTGTGACTTTTCCTTCCAGAGTTATTGCCAAAAAACCATAAACATCCCAGAATCCTCTCGGTTTGGGGTCCAAATGTTGTCACTTATATCCTATTAGAAACGTCACATCGAATAAATGTGATTGAATTCTACCTGCCTGGACGATCATAATTGAATGGTGCAACTTGGTTTGCTGAGCTGAGTTAAATCAAATATAAGCATGACTTCTTTTTTTCCATTTTGTGAATAGCAGAAACATTCATCCCCATAATACCTTTTTTTATTGGTCACTCGTCCATTTCACTTCCCAGAGCTTAAGCACTCGAATATTTGGACGTCTCTTGAGGACGTGAGCAGGATGGGTCTGTGACGTTTCCTTCCAGAGTTTTTGCAAAAAAACCACAAACATCCCAGAATCCTCTCGGTTTGGCGTCCAAATGTTGTCACTTAAATCCCATAAGAAAGGTAGCATCGAAAAAATGTGATTGATTTCTCCCCGCCTGGACGAGCAGAATTGAATGGTGCAACTGGGTTTGCTGAGCTGTGTTAAATCAGATATAAGCATGACTTATTTTGTTTTATTTTGTGAATAGCAAGAAGCATTCATCTCCATAATACCTTTTTTTATTGGTCGCTCGTCCATTTCACTTCCCAGAGCTTAAGCACTCGTATATTTGGACGCCTCTTGAGGAGGTGAGCAGGATGGGTCTATGATGTTTCCTTCCAGAGTTATTTCCAACAAACCATAAACATCCCAGAATCCTCTCGGTTTGGTGTCCAAATGTTATTGCTTATTATATCCCATGAGAAACGTCACATTGAATGAATGTGATTGAAATCTCCCGGCCTGGATGAGTGGAATTTAATGGTGCAACTGTGTGTGTTGTGCTGTGTTAAATCAGATATATGCATGACTGATTTTATTTTATTTTGTGAATAGCAAAAAACATTAATCCGCATAATACATGTTGTTTTATTGGTCGCTCGTCCATTTCACTTCCCAGATCTTAAGCACTCGTATATTTGAACGTCTCTCGAGGAGGTGAGCAGAATGGGTCTGTGACGTTTCCTTCCAGAGTTATTTCCAAAAAACCATAAACATCCCGGAATCCTCTCGGTTTGGTGTCCAAAAGTTATCGCTTATTATATCCCATTAGAAACGTCGCATCGAATGAATGTGATTGAAATCTACCGGCCTGGATGAGCGGAATTGAATGGTGCAACTGGGTTTGTTGTGCTGTGTTAAATCAGATATATGCATGACTGCTTTTATTTTATTTTGTGAATAGCAAAAAACATTCATCCCCATAATACCTATTGTTTTATTGGTCGCTCGTCCATTTCACTTCCCAGAGCTTAAGCACTCGTATATTTGGACGCCTATCGAGGAGGTGAGCAGGATGGGTCTGTGACTTTTCCTTCCAGAGTTATTGCCAAAAAACCATAAACATCCCAGAATCCTCTCGGTTCGGGGTCCAAATTTTGTCGCTTATTATATCTCATGAGAAACGTCGCATCGAATAAATGTGATTGAATTCTCCCCGCCTGGACGAGCGGAATTGAATGGTGCAACTGGTTTTGCTGTGCTGTGTTAAATCGGATATTTGCATGACTGCATTTGTTTCATTTTGTGAATAGCAGAAAACATTCATCCCCATAATACCTTTTGTTTTATTGGTCGGTCGTCCATTTCACTTCCCACAGCTTAACCACTCCTATATTTGGATGCCAATCAACGAGGCGCGCAGTAGGAGTACCACCTGTATGGGTTTGCAACCTTTCCTTCCAGAGTTATTAGCAAAGAACCATAAACATCCCAGAATCCTCTTATTAAATCCCATAACGAATGTCGCATCGAATAAATGTGATTGAATTCTCCCCGCCTGGACGAACGGAATTGAATGGTTCAACTGGTTTTGCTGTGCTATGTTAAATCATATATATGCATGACTGCTTTTGTTTTATTTTATGAATAGCAAAAAGCATTCATCCCCATAATACCTATTTTTTTTTGTTGGTCGCTCGTCCATTTCACTTCCCAGAGCTTAAGCACTCGTATATTTGGACGCCTCTCGAGGAGGTGAGCAGGATGGGTCTGTGACTTTTCCTTCCAGAGTTATTGCCAAAAAACCATAAACATCCCAGAATCCTCTCGGTTTGGGGTCCAAATTTTGTCGCTTATTATATCTCATGAGAAACGTCGCATCGAATAAATGTGATTGAATTCTCCCCGCCTGGACGAGCGTTATTGAATGGTGCAACTGGTTTTGCTGTGCTGTGTTAAATCGGATATTTGCATGACTGCATTTGTTTCATTTTGTGAATAGCAGAAAACATTCATCCCCATAATACATGTTGTTTTATTGGTCGCTCGTCCATCTCACTTCCCAAAGCTTACCTACTCATATATTTGGACGGCTTTTGTCGCTTATTATATCTCATGAGAAACGTCGCATCGAATGAATGTGGTTGAATTCTCCCAGCCTGGATATGCGGAATTGAATGGTGCAACTGTGTTTGCTGTGCTGTGTTAAATCAGATATGTGCATGACTGCTTTTGTTTTATTTTGTGAATAGCAAAAAACATTCATCCCCATAATTCATGTTGTTTTATTGTTTGCTCGTCCATTTCACTTCCCAAAGCTTAACTACTCATATATTTGAATCCCTCTCGAGGAGGCGAGCAGGATGGTTCTGTGATGTTTCCTTCCAGAGTATATCTAAAAAATCATAAACATCCCAGAATCCTCTCGGTTTGGGGTCCAAATGTTGTCACTTATATCCCATTAGAAACGTCGCATCGAATAAATGTGATTGAATTCTCCCCGCCTGGACGAGCGGAATTGAATGGTGCAACTGGGTTTAATGAGCTGTGTTAAATCATATTTATGCAGGACTGCTTTTGTTTTATTTAGTGAACAGCAAAAAGCATTCATCCCCATAATACCATGTTTTATTGGTCGCTCGTCCATTTCACTTCCCAGAGCTTAAGCACTCGTATATTTGTACGCCTCTTGAGGAGGTGAGCAGGATGGGTCTGTGATGTTTCCTTCCAGAGTTATTGCCAACAAACCATAAACATCCTAGAATCCTCTCAGTTTGGTGTCCAAATGTTATCGCTTATTATATCCCATGAGAAACGTCGCAACGAATGAATGTGATTGAAATCTCCCGGCCTGGATGAGCGGAATTGAATGGTGCAACTGGGTTTGTTGTGCTGTGTTAAATCAGATATATGCATGACTGCTTTTATTTTATTTTGTGAATAGCAAAAAACATTCATCCCCATAATACATGTTGTTTTATTGGTCGCTCGTCCATTTCACTTCCCAGAGCTTAAGCACTCGTATCTTTGGACGCCTCTCGAGGAGTTGAGCAGGATGGGTGTGAGACGTTTCCTTCCAGAGTTATTGCCAAAAAACCATAAACATCCCAGAATCCTCTCGGTTTGGTGTCCAAAAGTTATCGCTTATTATATCCCATGAGAAACGTGGCATCGAATGAATGTGATTGAAATCTCCCGGCCTGGACGAGCGGAATTGAATGGTGCAACTGGGTATAATGAGCTGTGTTAAATCATATATATGCAGGACTGCTTTTGTTTTATTTAGTGAATAGCAAAAAGCATTCATCCCCATAATACCATGTTTTATTG
>NW_022638372.1:0-35406 GCF_010993605.1 Petromyzon marinus
TAGTAATTTAGCATTGAAATAGCTGAGGGATTAGCTTGTGACTGGTCACATGAATGGCTATGTTAAAGTCAAAGACCTACACATCCACAGAGGCAACTAGTAATTTATCATTGAAATAGCTGAGGGATTAGCTTGTGACTGGTCACAGGAATGGCTATGTTAAAGTCAAAGACCAACACATCCACAGAGGCAACTAGTAATTTAGCATTGAAATAACTGAGGGATTAGCTTGTGACTGGTCACATGAATGGCTATGTGAAAGTCAAGACCTACACATCCACAGAGGCAACTAGTAATTTATCATTGAAATAGCTGAGGGATTAGCTTGTGACTGGTCACAGGAATGGCTATGTTAAAGTCAAAACCTACACATCCACAGAGGCAACTGGTAATTTAGCATTGAAATAGCTGAGGGATTAGCTTGTGACTGGTCACAGGAATGGCTATGTTAAAGTCAAAACCTACACATCCACAGAGGCAACTAGTAATTTATCATTGAAATAGCTGAGGGATTAGCTTGTGACTAGTCACATGAATGGCTATGTTAAAGTCAAAACCTACACATCCACAGAGGCAACTTGTAATTTAGCATTGAAATAGCTGAGGGATTAGCTTGTGACTGGTCACAGGAATGGCTATGTTAAAGTCAAAACCTACACATCCACAGAGGCAACTGGTAATTTATCATTGAAATAGCTGAGGGATTAGCTTGTGACTGGTCACATGAATGGCTATGTTAAAGTAAAGACCTACACATCCACAGACGCAACTAGTAATTTAGCATTGAAATAGCTGAGGGATTAGCTTGTGACTGGTCACAGGAATGGCTATGTTAAAGTCAAAGACCTACACATCCACAGAGGCATCTAGTAATTTATCATTGAAATAGCTGAGGGATTAGCTTGTGACTGGTCACAGGAATGGCTATGTTAAAGTCAAAACCTACACATCCACAGAGGCAACTGGTAATTTAGCATTGAAATAGCTGAGGGATTAGCTTGTGACTGGTCACAGGAATGGCTATGTTAAAGTAAAGACCTACACATCCACAGAGGCAACTAGTAATTTAGCATTGAAATAGCTGAGGGATTAGCTTGTGACTGGTCACAGGAATGGCTATGTTAAAGTCAAAGACCTACACATCGACAGAGGCAACTGGTAATTTAGCATTGAAATAGCTGAGGGATTAGCTTGTGACTGGTCACAGGAATGGCTATGTTAAAGTCAAAACCTACACATCCACAGAGGCAACTAGTAATTTAGCATTGAAATAGCTGAGGGATTAGCTTGTGACTGGTCACAGGAATGGCTATGTTAAAGTCAAAACCTACACATCCACAGAGGCAACTAGTAATTTAGCATTGAAATCGCTGAGGGATTCGCTTGTGACTGGTCACAGGAATGGCTATGTTAAAGTCAAAACCTACACATCCACAGAGGCAACTGGTAATTTATCATTGAAATAGCTGAGGGATTAGCTTGTGACTGGTCACAGGAATGGCTATGTTAAAGTCAAAACCTACACATCCACAGAGGCAACTAGTAATTTAGCATTGAAATAGCTGAGGGATTAGCTTGTGACTGGTCACAGGAATGGCTATGTTAAAGTCAAAACCTACACATCCACAGAGGCAACTAGTAATTTAGGATTGAAATAGCTGAGGGATTAGCTTGTGACTGGTCACAGGAATGGCTATGTTAAAGTCAAAACCTACACATCCACAGAGGCAACTAGTAATTTAGCATTGAAATAGCTGAGGGATTAGCTTGTGACTGGTCACAGGAATGGCTATGTTAAAGTCAAAACCTACACATCCACAGAGGCAACTAGTAATTTAGGATTGAAATAGCTGAGGGATTAGCTTGTGACTGGTCACAGGAATGGCTATATTAAAATCAAAGACCTACACATCCACAGAGGCATCTAGTAATTTATCATTGAAATAGCTGAGGGATTAGCTTGTGACTGGTCACAGGAATGGCTATGTTAAAATCAAAACCTACACATCCACAGAGGCAACTGGTAATTTAGCATTGAAATAGCTGAGGGATTAGCTTGTGACTGGTCACATGAATGGCTATGTTAAAGTCAAAACCTACACATCCACAGAGGCAACTTGTAATTTAGCATTGAAATAGCTGAGGGATTAGCTTGTGACTGGTCAGAGGAATGGCTATGTTTAAGTCAAAGACCTACACATCCACAGAGGCAACTAGTAATTTATCATTGAAATAGCTGAGGGATTAGCTTGTGACTGGTCACAGGGCCGGGAGAGGGTTGGTGGCAAGCAAAACGCAGCCACCACCAGCCCCTCCCCCCTCCACCCCCCCCCGTCCCCCCCCCCCCATCCCCCCAGCAGCCCCTCCCCCCTGCCGAGGCCAGGCTCCGACTCCTCCCACGTGAGGAGTCGGAGCCCCGCCCCCCACTCACGGTCGAGGATCAGCAAACGCGTCCAGCGTGATAAATAGATAAAGAGAGAGAGATAAGAGAGAGTTAAGAGAGAGTTAAGAGAGAGATAATGGAGAGATAAGAGAGATATAATAGAGAGATAAGAGAGAGATAAGAGAGAGTTAAGAGAGAGTTAAGAGAGAGATAAGAGAGATAAGAGAGAGATAATATAGAGATAATATAGAGATAAGAGAGAGTTAAGAGAGAGTTAAGAGAGAGAGATAATAGAGATAATAGAGAGATAATAGAGAGATAAGAGAGAGATAAGAGAGAGTTAAGAGAGATAAGAGAGAGTTAAGAGAGAGATAAGAGAGAGATAAGAGAGAGATAATAGAGATAAGAGAGATAAGAGAGAGATAAGAGAGATAAGAGAGAGATAAGAGAGAGATAAGATAGAGTTAAGAGAGAGATAAGAGAGAGATAAGAGAGATAAGAGAGAGATAATAGAGAGATAATGGAGAGATAAGAGAGATAAGAGAGAGATAAGAGAGAGATAAGAGAGAGTTAAGAGAGAGTTAAGAGAGAGATAAGAGAGAGATAAGAGAGAGATAAGAGAGAGTTAAGAGAGAGAGATAAGAGAGAGATAAGAGAGGGATAAGAGAGAGATAAGAGAGAGAATAGAGAGTTAAGAGAGAGTTAAGAGAGAGTTAAGAGAGAGATAAGAGAGAGTTAAGAGAGAGATAAGAGAGAGATAAGAGAGAGATAAGAGAGAGACAAGAGAGAGACAAGAGAGATAAGAGAGAGATAATAGAGAGATAAGAGAGAGATAAGAGAGAGTTAAGAGAGAGTTAAGAGAGAGATAATAGAGAGATAATAGAGAGATAAGAGAGAGATAAGAGAGAGATAAGAGAGATAAGAGAGAGTTAAGAGAGAGATAAGAGAGAGATAAGAGAGAGATAATAGAGATAAGAGGGATAAGAGAGAGATAAGAGAGATAAGAGAGAGATAAGAGAGAGATAAGAGAGAGTTAAGAGAGAGATAAGAGAGAGATAAGAGAGAGATAAGAGAGAGATAATAGAGAGATAATGGAGAGATAAGAGAGATAAGAGAGAGTTAAGAGAGAGATAAGAGAGAGTTAAGAGAGAGTTAAGAGAGAGATAAGAGAGAGTTAAGAGAGAGATAAGAGAGAGATAATGGAGAGATAAGAGAGATAATAGAGAGATAATAGAGAGATAAGAGAGAGTTAAGAGAGAGTTAAGAGAGAGATAAGAGAGATAAGAGAGAGTTAAGAGAGAGTTAAGAGAGAGATAAGAGAGAGTTAAGAGAGAGTTAAGAGAGAGATAAGAGAGAGTTAAGAGAGAGATAAGAGAGAGATAAGAGAGAGATAATGGAGAGATAAGAGAGATAATAGAGAGATAATAGAGAGATAAGAGAGAGTTAAGAGAGAGATAAGAGAGAGATAAGAGAGAGACAAGAGAGAGAGACAAGAGAGAGACAAGAGAGAGTTAAGAGAGATAATAGAGATAATGGAGCGATAATAGAGAGATAAGAGAGAGTTAAATAGAGGGATAAAGAGAGATAAGAGAGATAATTAGAGAGATAAGAGAGATAAATGGAGAGATAATAGAGATACATAGAGAGATAAGAGAGAGACATCACGCATGCATTATGATAATCACCACCACCAAGCATCTGGTTGGTGGGAAGATGACGTCACGCATATATTATGATAATCGAACCATCGCCGATTATCTGGGCAGTGCCTGGCTGACACCACACAAATTATGATAATCGTCACCACCTCCCAGCAAAAATAAAATGACAAAAAATCACGACGACGTTTCGGCCACAACACAAGTGGCCTTCATCAGGCGAAGGGACCGGACTGTCCAGAGGACAGCGTTGGAGTGAAGACAGCCAAGACAAGGTCTCCTCCTTTACGCCGTGTGGGAGGAAACGCCTTGACAAAGGAATTATCGTAACAATGATGTACTGGACCGGCACGGTGGGTGGGGGGGGGGGGAAGGAGTTTACATAATGTTGGTGTGAGGCGAAATAAGCTGCTGTGAAAGTTTGGGATACCACTACTTGAATAAATATGCTACCGTTGAAAATTAGTTTAACGTTTGGTTTGATTCAGAACATCTTTCCAACGATTGCTTAATTTGAAACCATCTTCTCGGTTGAAATTGTGTCCGTGTTTGTAGATCTGAATTGCCTCGTGGACAAATCTCTGATAAAAAACCCGTGGGTTTGCAGAGAACCTCGGCATCGGATAAAACTATATCGTGATCACCCACAGCGTTGTAACAGTGATCAGCCACGGCAGAAGAATTCGTTCTGCCGTGTTTCAAATCTGATTTGTGCTCGCGAATTCGGTCAGAGACATGTGGTTTCATCAATTCAAAAGTCAGGAACGACATCCTTCACGGATGGGATCAGGTCACGAATTTTGTGTACTGTATTGAACCGGACCTGGATCTTGTGTTTGTTTAGAATTTTGGAGATTTTTTTTAGTAACGCCTGCTATATATGGTAGTGTGATGGTTTTTACCGGAGTATCAAGTGGTTGTTTCTGTATGGAGGGAGAAACAGCTTGGTGGATGGTACGGTCAGAGTATCCGTTTCTTTTGAGGGCCAGGTGTACATGTTTTAATTCACTGGTCAGGTGGTGTTGGTCCGAAATGCAATGAGCCCTGTGGTATAACGTTTTGATGAGAGAATTCTTTTGGGCTGGGTGGTGGTGGGAATCAGGTTTCAAGTAGGAATCTGTGTGGGTGGGTTTCCTGTAGACAGAATGCCCCAATGAGCCATCAGGTCTCCTCTCAAACAGAACATCCAAGAATGGCAGCTTGCCATCTTTCTCCACTTCCATGGTGAATTTGATGGTGGGATGTCTGGAATTGATGTGGTGTAGGAAAAGGTTCAGAGCTGGGAGGCCATGTGGCCAAATGACGAAAGTGTCATCCACATATCTCTTCCACAGGGAAGGTCTGAGGGTGGAAGTCTGGATGGCGTCCGATTCAAATTTCTCCATGAAAATATTGGCTATCACTGGTGATAAGGGGGATCCCATGGGGGTACCCTCATTTTGTTTGTAGAAGGAGCCATTCCAAGTAAAGTAGGTATTGTTGAGGCAGTGTCTAATCAGCGCAGGTGTATCGGGGTCTAGTTCATGTTGGACCAAATTTTCAATTATTTCAATGGTATCAGGTACTGGGACCTTGGTGAACAAGGAGACCACATCGAAGCTGACGAGGATATCGTCAGGGGACAGTACAACGTCTTTGACCATAGAGACCAATTGGGCTGAGTTAAGTACTGCTGAGGCGGTCTTGCCAGTGAAAGGCGGCAAGGTCTAGTCCATGTTGGACCAAATTTTCAATTATTTCAATGGTATCAGGTACTGGGACCTTGGTGAACAAGGAGACCACATCGAAGCTGACGAGGATATCGTCAGGGGACAGTACAACGTCTTTGACTATAGAGACCAATTGGGCTGAGTTAAGTACTGCTGAGGCGGTCTTGCCAGTGAAAGGCGGCAAGGTCTAGTCCATGTACCAAATTTTCAATTATTTCAATGGTATCAGGTACTGGGACCTTGGTGAACAAGGAGACCACATCGAAGCTGACGAGGATATCGTCAGGGGACAGTACAATGTCTTTGACCATAGAGACCAATTGGGCTGAGTTAAGTACCGCTGAGGCGGTCTTGCCAGTGAAAGGCGGCAAGGTATCTGACAGAAAACGGGCTAGTCTATAGGTAGGGGAGTTGATCGTGGATACGATGGGTCGTAGTGCGGTGCCTTCTTTATGAATCTTGGGGAGACCATAGAATCTAGGGGGTCTTGCAGCAGAAGGTTCTAGGGATGGACGTTTAGTTGG
This sequence comes from Petromyzon marinus, assembly GCF_010993605.1. Classification (NCBI taxonomy): domain Eukaryota; kingdom Metazoa; phylum Chordata; class Hyperoartia; order Petromyzontiformes; family Petromyzontidae; genus Petromyzon; species Petromyzon marinus. Next base: position 6,275 of record NW_022638372.1, read on the forward strand.
GTCGATTAGGGAATTCGAACTTGTGATGATCTTAAATTTTGATTTAAAGCTTTCGTGACTGCAGTAATTCATATTCTTAGTTTTTTCGGTAAAGTCACGTTGAAGAGAAACAACAAAATAACAAAATATATATAAAACAATAAAAAATTCTCACGACGTTTCGACCATAACTCAAACGGTCATCATCAGGTGTGTCGGTTTGCATAAATTTATTTCGAAAACGGCATATTTATTTATATATATATAAAAAAATTACGTTTGCGTCACGCGCAACGATTGGCTGTTTGCCAGGACTAGTCCATCTATTTTTTGAAAAGAGGAGGGGGGAGACGAAATTTGTTTTTATGTATGCTGTCTGAAAGCCACTGTAAGCGTGAACAATCAATCAAGAACTGAAATGATTTATCAAATCTTTCCAATGATGATCTTGTTGGTTTTCATCGCTGGGCTATTGGTAGGGTCATTTTTTTTATTTTTGAGTAACTTCCGTCGTTGGGCAGGTTCTGGATTTTGTTGTTGGACGAATCTTTATCCATAATAACAGTAGCGTTGTCTTTGTCGGCTGAGAGGATGACTATATCAATTCTTATTCTTAGTTTTTTTCGGTAAAGTCACGTTGAAGAGAAACAACAAAATAATAAATATATAAAATATATATGTTTTATATATGTGTTTTATATATATATTATTTTGTTGTTTCTCTTCAACGTGGCTTTACCGAAAAAAAACTAAGAATATGAATTACTGCAGTCACGAAAGCTTTAAATAAAAATTCATATCAATTCTGTTTTTTTTTTAATTCGCGAGGTCAGAGCGTTCATTTTTTTGCTGATGTTGCTAATGGGTTTCTTAGCATCATTGTTACGATAATTCCTTTGTCAAGGCGTTTCCTCCCACACGGCGTAAAGGAGGAGACCTGGGCTTGGCTGTCTTCACTCCAACGCTGTCCTCTGGACAGTCCGGTCCCTTCGCCTGATGAAGGCCGCTTGTGTTGTGGCCGAAACGTCGTCGTGATTTTTTGTTACTTTATATTTTGTACCTACACTTGGTGACTTTACCGAATAGAACCAAAGAGTGTGGATCCTTGCAGTCACCAAAGCCTTAAATCTAGAAATACATTTTTTTTTATAATTTCGATTGAAAGCTTTAGTGAGTGCAGGGATCCATATTCTTGGAAACGTCGTGAGAATTTTGTTGTTTTAAACTCGATTTGAAGCTTTCGTGAGTGCAGGGATTACTCTTTGTGTTTTTGGGTAAAGTCACGTATAAATAATAAGTAATAAAATATCATTATTTTTTATTTTATTATTTCTTGTTTATAATTTGTTGTTTTATTATTTCTTATTTATACGTGGCTTTACCGAAAAAAACAAATAATTTTGTTGTTTTATTTGTATTTTTTTATTTCCCTTCTACGTGACTTTACTTTAAAGAACCAAGAATATAAATTTTATGATTTTAACATTTCCCGCCTTTTCTCTCTACAACTTCCGGTTTCTCGTCGCTCGCCCCGTAGAGACTTCCGCTTCCGGGTCATGGCCGCTTCACCGTTCACGGAGTGAAGGTGACGTCACGCATAAATTATGATAACATATTCGTGGACGCTTTTGATTGGTGCACACGGTTTTTACCACGTCTATGCGCGCCTCCGGTTTGGTGAGAGCGGTTTTACGCCTTAAATTATGATAATCAGCGGACGTTTTTATTATTTAACTTCGAATAAAAATGATTAACATTTTTTTTATTAATAATTAACTTAATTTTCCCGCTCTTTATTTCTTCCGCTGCCACGCCCCCTTAGCCCCCCCTCCCCCCCTCGCCACCCCTCCCTCCCCCGCCTCTCCCCCCTGCCCCTTCGCCCCGCCCCCTCACCACCCCCTCGCCACGCCCCCTCCTCCTTCACCCCGCCCCCAGCACCTCCCTTCGCCACCCCTCCCCCCTCTCTCCCTCTAACCTCCCCCCTGCCCCTTCGCTCCGCCCCCTCACCACCCCCTCGCCACGCCCCCTCTCCCTTCTCCCCGCCCCCCAGCACTCCCATTCGCCACCCCTCCCCCCTCTCTCCCTCCACCCGCCCCACGCCTTCGTCGCCCCGCCCACTCTCCACACCTCGCTTCCCCCCGCGCCCCTCAAACCACGCCCCCTTCCCTCACCCGCTCCTCCCCTCTTCCTTCGCCCCGCCCCCTCACAGCCCCCTCCCCACCCCACCCCCGTAGCGACTTCCGCTTCCTGTCCGTGTCAACTTCACTCGGCTGCCACCCACCGCTTCGCGGGTTTCTCTCTCCGGCCGACAGCGACTCGTGAGGGGGGTCCGGCGACTCGTGGGGGGCCGTCGGGGGTGGAAATTGTCGACTGGTCGCTCAAGTTCTGAGGTAAAGTCGGGGTCGGAGCGTCGGACAAACGTCGTGCGGACGTTGGATGACGATTTTTTTTTTATTTTATTTTAAATCAACACGCGTGTGAGCCGATAGGTTAATCGTAACACGTTGACGTGGCGTGTCTCCTGTGGTGTCTCTGTGTCTCTCACTCTGTCTCTCTGTGTCTGTCTCTGTGTCTCTCTCACTCTGTGTGTGTCTGTGTCTCACTCTGTCTCTGTGTCTCACTCTGTCTGTCTCTGTGTCTCACTCTGTCTCTGTGTGTGTCTGTGTCTCACTCTGTCTCTCTCTCACTCTGTCTCTGTGTCTCACTCTGTCTGTGTCTCTCACTCTGTCTCTCTCTGTCTGTCTCTGTGTCTGTCTCTGTCTGTCTCTGTGTCTCTCTCACTCTGTGTGTGTCTGTGTCTCACTCTGTCTCTGTGTCTCACTCTGTCTCTCTCTGTCTGTCTCTGTGTCTCTCTCACTCTGTCTCTGTGTCTCACTCTGTCTGTCTCTGTCTGTCTCTGTGTCTCTCTCACTCTGTGTGTGTCTGTGTCTCACTCTGTCTCTGTGTCTCACTCTGTCTGTCTCTGTGTCTCTCACTCTGTCTGTCTCTGTGTCTGTCTGTCTCTCTCACTCTGTCTGTCTCTGTCTCTCTCACTCTGTCTCTGTGTCTCACTCTGTCTGTGTCTGTCTCTCTCACTCTGTCTCTCTCACTCTGGCTGTCTGTGTCTGTGTCTCTCACGCTGTCTGTCTCTGTCTGTCTCACTCTGTGTCTGTGTCTCACTCTGTGTCTCTCACTCTGTGTCTCACTCTGTCTCTGTCTCTCTCACTCTGTCTCTGTGTCTCACTCTGTCTGTCTCTGTGTCTCTCACTCTGTCTCTGTCTGTCTCTGTGTCTGTCTGTCTGTCTCACTCTGTCTGTCTCACTCTGTCTGTCTCTGTGTCTCTCACTCTGTCTCTGTCTGTCTCTGTGTCTGTCTGTCTGTCTCACTCTGTGTCTCTCACTCTGTCTCTGTCTGTCTCTGTGTCTGTCTGTCTGTCTCACTCTGTCTGTCTCACTCTGTCTGTCTCACTCTGTGTCTCTCACTCTGTCTCTGTCACTCTGTCTCTGTGTCTCTCACTCTGTCTGTCTCTGTGTCTCTCACTCTGTCTGTCTCTGTCTCTCTCACTCTGTCTCTGTCTCTGTCTGTGTCTCTCACTCTGTCTCTGTGTCTCTCACTCTGTCTCTGTGTCTCTCACTCTGTCTGTCTCTGTGTCTCTCACTCTGTCTCTCACTCTGTGTCTGTCTCTGTGTCTCTCACTCTGTCTGTCTCTCACTCTGTCTCTCTCACTCTGTCTTGTCTCTGTCTCACTCACTCTGTCTGTCTCTGTGTCTCTCACTCTGTCTCTGTCACTCTGTCACTCTGTGTCTGTCTCTGTGTCTCTCACTCTGTCTGTCTCTCACTCTGTCTCTCTCACTCTGTCTGTCTCTGTCTCTCTCACTCTGTCTGTCTCTGTGTCTCTCTCTCTGTCTGTCTCACTGTGTCTGTGTCTCACTCTGTCTGTCTGTGTCTCTCACTCTGTCTTGTCTCTGTCACTCTGTCTCTGTCTCTCTCACTCTGTCTGTCTCTGTGTCTCTCACTCTGTCTCTGTGTCTCTCTCACTCTCTCTGTCTGTCACTCTGTCTGTCTTTGTGTCTCTCACTCTGTCTCTGTGTCTCTCACTCTGTCTCTGTCACTCTGTCACTCTGTGTCTGTCTCTGTCTCTCTCACTCTGTCTGTCTCTGTCTCTCTCACTCTGTCTGTCTGTCTCTCTCACTCTGTCTGTCTGTCTCTCTCACTCTGTCTGTCTCTGTGTCTCTCACTCTGTCTGTCTGTCTCTCTCACTCTGTCTGTCTCTGTGTCTCTCACTCTGTCTGTCTGTCTATCTCTCTCACTCTGTCTCTCTCTGTCTCTCTCACTCTGTCTCTGTCTCTCTCACTCTGTCTCTGTCTCTCTCACTCTGTCTGTCTCTGTGTCTCTCACTCTGTCTGTCTCTGTGTCTCTCACTCTGTCTGTCTCACTGTGTCTGTGTCTCACTCTGTCTCTCTCTCTGTGTCTCTCACTCTGTCTGTCTCTGTGTCTCTCACTCTGTCTGTCTCTGTGTCTCTCACTCTGTCTGTCTGTCTGTCTCACTCTGTCTGTCTCTGTCTCTCTCACTCTGTCTCTCTCTCTGTGTCTCACTCTGTCTGTCTCTGTCTCTCTCACTCTGTCTCTCTCACTCTGGCTGTCTGTGTCTCTCACTCTGTCTCTCTCTGTGTCTCACTCTGTCTGTGTCTCTCTCTGTGTCTCACTCTGTCTGTGTCTCACTCTGTGTCTCTCACTCTGTGTCTGTGTCTCTCACTGTGTGTCTCACTCTGTCTGTCTCTGTGTCTCACTGTCTATCTCTGTGTCTCTCACTCTGTCTGTGTCTCTCACTCTGTGTCTGTGTCTCTCACTCTGTCTCTGTCTCTCTCACTCTGTCTGTCTTTGTGTCTCTCACTCTGTCTCTGTGTCTCTCTCACTCTCTCTGTCTGTCACTCTGTCTGTCTTTGTGTCTCTCACTCTGTCTCTGTGTCTCTCACTCTGTCTCTGTCACTCTGTCACTCTGTGTCTGTCTCTGTGTCTCTCACTCTGTCTGTCTCTCACTCTGTGTCTCTCACTCTGTCTGTCTCTGTGTCTCTCACTCTGTCTGTCTCTGTGTCTCTCACTCTGTCTGTCTCTGTGTCTCTCACTCTGTCTCTGTCTCTCTCACTCTGTCTGTCTCTGTGTCTCTCACTCTGTCTTGTCTCTGTCTCTCTCACTCTGTCTCTCTCACTCTGGCTGTCTGTGTCTCTCACTCTGTCTCTCTCTGTGTCTCACTCTGTCTGTGTCTCACTCTGTATCTCTCACTCTGTCTGTATCTCTCACTCTGTCTGTGTCTCTCACTCTGTCTCTGTCTCTCTCACTCTGTCTCTGTCTCTGTGTCTCTCACTCTGTCTGTCTCTGTCTCTCTCACTCTGTCTCTGTCTCTGTGTCTCTCACTTTGTCTGTCTCTGTCTCTCTCACTCTGTCTCTGTCTCTGTGTCTCTCACTTTGTCTGTCTCTGTCTCTCTCACTCTGTCTCTGTCTCTGTGTCTCTCACTCTGTCTGTCTCTGTCACTCTGTGTCTGTGTCTCTCTCACTCTGTCTGTCTTTGCGTCTCTCACTCTGTCTCTGTGTCTCTCACTCTGTCTGTCTCTGTGTCTCTCTCACTCTGTCTCTCTCTCTCTCACTCTGTCTCTGTATGTCTGTCTCTGTGTCTCTCACTCTGTCTCTGTGTCTCTCTCACTCTGTGTGTGTGTCTCACTCTGTCTCTGTGTCTCACTCTGTCTCTCTCTGTGTCTCACTCTGTCTCTGTGTCTCACTCTGTCTCTGTGTCTCACTCTGTCTCTGTGTCTCTCTCACTCTGTCTGTCTCTGTCTCTCTCACTCTGTCTGTCTCTGTGTCTCTCACTCTGTCTCTGTGTCTCTCACTCTGTCTGTCTCTGTCACTCTGTCTGTCTCTGTGTCTCTCACTCTGTCTCTGTGTCTCTCACTCTGTCTGTCTCTGTGTCTCTCTCACTCTGTCTGTCTCTGTCTCTCTCACTCTGTCTGTCTCTGTGTCTCTCACTCTGTCTCTGTGTCTCTCACTCTGTCTGTCTCTGTCACTCTGTCTGTCTCTGTGTCTCTCACTCTGTCTCTGTGTCTCTCACTCTGTCTGTCTCTGTGTCTCTCACTCTGTCTCTCTCACATTGTCTCTCTCACTCTGTCTGTCTCTGTCTCTCTCACTCTGTCTCTGTCTCTCTCACTCTGTCTGTCTCTGTCTCTGTGTCTCTCACTCTGTCTGTCTCTGTGTCTCTCACTCTGTCTCTCTCACATTGTCTCTCTCACTTTGTCTGTCTCTGTGTCTCTCACTCTGTCTCTGTGTCTCTCACTCTGTCTGTCTCTGTCACTCTGTCTGTCTCTGTGTCTCTCATTCTGTCTGTCTCTGTGTCTCTCACTCTGTCTGTCTCTGTCACTCTGTCTGTCTGTCTCTGTGTCTCTCACTCTGTCTGTCTGTCTGTCTCTCACTCTGTCTCTCTGTCTCTCACTCTGTCTCTGTGTCTCTCACTCTGTCTCTGTCTCTCTCACTCTGTCTGTCTCTGTCTCTGTGTCTCTCACTCTGTCTCTGTGTCTGTCACTCTGTCTGTCTCTGTGTCTCTCACTCTGTCTCTCTCACATTGTCTCTCTCACTCTGTCTGTCTCTGTGTCTCTCACTCTGTCTCTCTCACATTGTCTCTCTCACTCTGTCTGTCTGTGTGTCTCTCACTCTGTCTCTGTGTCTCTCACTCTGTCTCTCTCACATTGTCTCTCTCACTCTGTCTGTCTCTGTGTCTCTCACTCTGTGTCTCTCACTCTGTCTCTCTCACTCTGTCTCTGTGTCTCTCACTCTGTCTGTCTCTGTGTCTCTCACTCTGTCTGTCTCTGTGTCTCTCACTCTGTCTCTCTCGCCGTGTCATTCTCTCTGGGTGACTGAGTGGGTGACTGATTGGGCGAGTGACTGAGTGAGTGGCTGAGCGAGTGGCTGACTGCGTAGCTGAGTGAGTAGCTGAGTGACTGAGTGAGTAGCTGAGCAAGTGACTGTCTGAGTGAGTGACTGAGTGAGTGAGTGGCTGAGTGAGTGAGTGGCTGAGTGAGTGACTGTCTGAGTGAATGACTGAGTGAGTGAGTGGCTGAGTGAGTGAGTGGCTGAGTGAGTGAATGACTGAGTGAGTGGCTGAGTGAGTGAGTGGCTGAGTGAGTGAGTGACTGAGTGAGTGGCTAAGTGACTGTCTGAGTGAATGACTGAGTGAGTGAGTGGCTGAGTGAGTGAGTGGATGAGTGAGTGGCTGAGTGAGTGGGAGACTGATTGTCTGAGTGAGTGAGTGAGTGGCTGAGTGAGTGAGTAGCTGAGTGAGTAACTGAGTGAGTGAGTGAGTAACTGAGTGGGTGAGTAACTGAGTGAGTGACTGAGTGAGTAACTGAGTGAGTGACTGAGTGACTAAGTGGGTGACTGAGTGAGTGACTGAGTGAGTGAGTGACCGAGTGAATGACTGAGTGAGTGAGTGACTGAGTGAGTGGCTGAGTGACTGAGTGAGTGAGTGGCTGAGTGAGTGACTGTCTGAGTGAGTGGATGAGTGAGTGGCTGAGTGAGTGGCTGAGTGAGTGGCTGAGTGACTGAGTGAGTAGCTGACTGAGTGACTGAGTGAGTAACTGAGTGAGTAACTGAGTGAGTAACTGAGTGAGTGAGTAACTGAGTGAGTGGCTGAGTAACTGAGTGAGTGGCTGAGTAGCTGAGTGAGTGGCTGAGTAACTGAGTGAGTGGCTGAGTAGCTGAGTGAGTGAGTGAGTAGCTGAGTAACTGAGTGAGTGAGTGACTGAGTAGCTGAGTAACTGACTGAGTGGCTGAGTGACTGAGTGAGTGAGTAACTGAGTGAGTAACTGAGTGAGTGACTGAGTGAGTGACTGAGTGAGTAACTGAGTGAGTGACTGAGTGAGTGACTGAGTGAGTAACTGAGTGAGTGACTGAGTGAGTGACTGAGTGACTGAGTGACTGACTGAGTGAGTGAGAACTGAGTGAGTGACTGACTGAGTGAGTGAGTAACTGACTGAGTGGCTGAGTGACTGACTGACTGAGTGACTGAGTGAGTGACTGAGTGAGTAACTGAGTGAGTGACTGAGTGACTGAGTGGCTGACTGACTGAGTGAGTAACTGAGTGAGTGACTGAGTGAGTAACTGAGTGAGTGAGTAGCTGAGTAACTGAGTGAGTGAGTGACTAAGTAGCTGAGTAACTGACTGAGTGGCTGAGTGGCTGACTGACTGAGTGAGTGAGTAACTGAGTGAGTGACTGAGTGAGTAACTGAGTGAGTGACTGAGTGACTGATTGAGTGACTGATTGAGTAACTGAGTGAGTGACTGAGTGAGTGACTGAGTGAGTAACTGAGTGAGTAACTAAGTGAGTGACTGAGTGACTGAGTGAGTGACTGAGTGAGTAACTGAGTGAGTGACTGAGTGAGTGACTGAGTGACTGATTGAGTGACTGAGTGAGTGACTGAGTGAGTAACTGAGTGAGTGACTGAGTGAGTGACTGAGTGAGTAACTGAGTGAGTAACTGAGTGAGTGACTGAGTGAGTGACTGAGTGAGTAACTGAGTGAGTGACTGACTGACTGAGTGACTGAGTGAGTGACTGAGTGACTGACTGACTGAGTGACTGAGTGAGTGACTGAGTGAGTGAGTGAGTAACTGAGTGAGTAACTGAGTGAGTGACTGAGTGAGTAACTGAGTGAGTAACTGAGTGAGTAACTGAGTGAGTGACTGAGTGAGTGACTGAGTGAGTAACTGAGTGAGTAACTGAGTGAGTGACTGAGTGACTGAGTGAGTAGCTGAGTAACTGAGTGAGTGACTGACTGAGTGACTGAGTGAGTGACTGAGTGACTGACTGAGTGACTGACTGAGTGACTGACTGAGTGACTGACTGAGTGACTGAGTGAGTGACTGAGTGAGTGACTGAGTGAGTAACTGAGTGAGTGACTGACTGACTGACTGAGTGAGTGACTGAGTGACTGAGTGAGTGAGTGAGTGACTGAGTGACTGACTGAGTGACTGACTGACTGAGTGACTGAGTGAGTGAGTGAGTGACTGAGTGAGTAACTGAGTGAGTAACTGAGTGAGTGACTGAGTGAGTAACTGAGTGAGTAACTGAGTGAGTGACTGAGTGACTGAGTGAGTAGCTGAGTAACTGAGTGAGTGACTGAGTGACTGACTGAGTGACTGACTGAGTGACTGACTGAGTGACTGAGTGACTGACTGACTGAGTGACTGAGTGACTGAGTGAGTAACTGAGTGACTGAGTGAGTGACTGAGTGAGTGACTGACTGACTGAGTGAGTGACTGAGTGAGTGACTGAGTGACTGAGTGACTGACTGAGTGACTGAGTGACTGAGTGAGTAACTGAGTGAGTGACTGACTGAGTGACTGACTGACTGAGTGAGTAACTGGGTGAGTGACTGAGTGACTGAGTGAGTGACTGAGTAACTGAGTGAGTAACTGAGTGAGTGACTGAGTGAGTGACTGAGTGACTGACTGAGTGAGTGAGTGACTGACTGAGTGACTGACTGAGTGACTGACTGACTGACTGAGTGACTGACTGACTGACTGAGTGACTGACTGACTGAGTGACTGACTGAGTGAGTGACTGAGTGACTGACTGAGTGACTGAGTGACTGAGTGAGTAACTGAGTGAGTGACTGACTGAGTGACTGACTGACTGAGTGAGTAACTGGGTGAGTGACTGAGTGACTGAGTGAGTGACTGAGTAACTGAGTGAGTAACTGAGTGAGTGACTGAGTGAGTGACTGAGTGACTGACTGAGTGACTGACTGACTGACTGAGTGACTGACTGAGTGACTGACTGACTGACTGAGTAATCTCTCCCCCCGCAGTGAGCCAGCGATGGCTCCTCTCCGTGTGGCTCTCCTCCACCCTGACCTGGGCATCGGTGGAGCTGAGAGGCTCTGTGTGGACGTGGCTCTGAGCCTGCAGGAGCGTGGCCACACCGTGCACGTGTTCACCGCCCACCACGATCACTCACACTGCTTCCCAGAGACCACCGACGGGACTCTGAAGGTTGGGGATTGGTCACTCAGTCATTCACTCAGTCACTCAGTCACTCAGTCACTCAGTCACTCACTCACTCAGTCACTCAGTCACTCACTCAGTAACTCACTCACTCACCCAGTCACACACTCACACTGCTTCCCAGAGACCACCGACGGGACTCTCAAGGTTGGGGATTGGTCACTCAGTCAGTCACTCAGTCACTCACTCAGTCACTCAGTCAGTCACTCACTCAGTCACTCAGTCAGTCACTCACTCACCCAGTCACTCACTCACACTGCTTCCCAGAGACCACCGACGGGACTCTCAAGGTTGGGGATTGGTCACTCACTCACTCACCCACTCACTCACTCACTCAGTCAGTCACTCACTCACCCAGTCACTCACTCACACTGCTTCCCAGAGACCACCGACGGGACTCTCAAGGTTGGGGATTGGTCACTCAGTCAGTCACTCAGTCACTCAGTCAGTCACTCAGTCAGTCACTCACTCAGTCACTCACTCAGTCACTCACTCACCCAGTCACTCACTCACACTGCTTCCCAGAGACCACCGACGGGACTCTCAAGGTTGGGGATTGGTCATTCACTCACTCACCCACTCACTCACTCACTCAGTCAGTCACTCACTCACCCAGTCACTCACTCACACTGCTTCCCAGAGACCACCGACGGGACTCTCAAGGTTGGGGATTGGTCAGTCAGTCACTCAGTCAGTCACTCAGTCAGTCAGTCAGTCACTCAGTCACTCAGTCACTCACTCACTCACCCAGTCACTCACTCACACTGCTTCCCAGAGACCACCGACGGGACTCTCAAGGTTGGGGATTGGTCAGTCAGTCACTCAGTCAGTCACTCAGTCAGTCAGTCACTCAGTCAGTCACTCACTCAGTCACCCACTCACCCAGTCACTCACTCACACTGCTTCCCAGAGACCACCGACGGGACTCTCAAGGTTGGGGGATTGGTCACTCAGTCAGTCAGTCAGTCATTCAGTCAGTCAGTCACTCATTCACTCAGTCAGTCACCCACTCAGTCACTCAGTCAGTCACTCAGTCACTCACTCAGTCACTCACTCACCCACTCACTCACTCACCCACCCAGTCACTCACTCACACTGCTTCCCAGAGACCACCGACGGGACTCTCAAGGTTGGGGATTGGTCACTCACTCAGTCACTCAGTCAGTCACTCAGTCACTCAGTCAGTCACTCAGTCACCCACTCACTCACCCAGTCACTCACTCACCCACTCAGCCACTCAGCCACTCACTCAGTCACTCAGTCAGTCAGTCATTCAGTCACTCACTCACTCAGTCACTCAGTCACTCACTCAGTCACTCAGTCACTCACTCACCCAGTCACTCAGTCACTCACTCAGTCACTCAGTCACTCACTCACCCAGTCACTCAGTCACTCAGTCACCCACCCACCCACCCACTCACTCACCCACTCACCCACTCACTCACTCAGTCAGTCACTCAGTCAGTCACTCACTCAGTCACTCACCCACCCACCCACTCACTCACTCACCCACCCACTCACCCACCCACCCACCCCCCCACCCACTCACCCACCCACCCACCCACCCACCCCCCCACCCACTCACCCACCCACCCACCCCCCCACCCACTCACCCACCCACCCACTAACCCACCCACCCACCAACTCACTCACTCACCCACTCACTCACCCAGTCACTCACTCACTCACCCACTCACCCACTCACCCACTCACTCACTCACCCACTCACTCACTCACCCAGTCACTCACCCACCCACCCACTAACCCACCCACCCACCCACTCACCCACCCACCCCACCCACCCCTGTGTGTGTGTAGGTGACTGTAGCAGGTGATTGGCTCCCTCACAGCGTGTGTGGCTGGGGGCGGGCTCTATGCGCGTGGCTGAGGATGTTCTATTTGGCGTTCTGCGTTGTCTACTTCAGCGGGGACCCGGGAGGCCCCTTCCACGTGGCCATCTGTGACCAGGTGCCAGCCGCGGTGCCTCTCTTTAGGTGAGGCGCTCAGAGGGGAGGGCGCCTCTTTAGCCCCCTCTCTTAACTCTCTCTTAACTCTCTCTTAGCTCTCTCTTAACTCTCTCTCTTAACTCTCTCTTAACTCTCTCTTTAAACTCTCTCTTAACTCTCTCTCTTAACTCTCTCTTAACTCTCTCTTAGCTCTCTCTCTCTTAACTCTCTCTTAACTCTCTGTTAACTCTCTCTTAACTCTCTCTTAACTCTCTCTCTCTCTCTTAACTCTCTCTCTTAACTCTCTCTCTGTTAACTCTCTCTCTTAACTCTCTCTCTTAACTCTCTCTTAACTCTCTCTTAACTCTCTCTTTTACTCTCTCTTTTACTCTCTCTTATCTCTCTCTTAACTCTCTCTTAACTCTCTCTTAACTCTCTCTCTCTTAACTCTCTCTTAACTCTCTCTTAACTCTCTCTTAACGCTCTCTCTTAGCTCTCTCTTAACTCTCTCTCTTAACTCTCTCTTAACTCTCTCTTAACTCTCTCTTAACTCTCTCTCTTAACTCTCTCTCTTAACTCTCTCTTAACTCTCTCTTAACTCTCTCTTAACTCTCTCTTTTACTCTCTCTTATCTCTCTCTTAACTCTCTCTTAACTCTCTCTTAACTCTCTCTCTCTTAACTCTCTCTTAACTCTCTCTTAACTCTCTCTTAACTCTCTCTCTTAGCTCTCTCTTAACTCTCTCTTAGCTCTCTCTTAACTTTCTCTTAGCTCTCTCTTAACTCTCTCTTAGCTCTCTCTTAACTCTCTCTCTTAACTCTCTCTTAACTCTCTCTCTTAACTCTCTCTTTAAACTCTCTCTTAACTCTCTCTTAGCTCTCTCTTAACTCTCTCTTAGCTCTCTCTTAACTCTCTCTTAACTCTCTCTCGCTCTTAACTCTCTCTTAACTCTCTCTTAACTCTCTCTCTTAACTCTCTCTTAACTCTCTCTCTTAACTCTCTCTCTTAACTCTCTCTCTTAACTCTCTCTTAGCTCTCTCTCTTAACTCTCTCTCTTAACTCTCTCTTTTAACTCTCTCTTAACTCTCTCTTAACTCTCTTTTAACTCTCTCTTAACTCTCTCTTAACTCTCTCTAAACTCTCTCTAAACTCTCTCTTAACTCTCTCTTAACTCTCTCTTAAAACTCTCTCTTAAAACTCTCTCTTAGCTCTCTCTTAACTCTCTCTTAGCTCTCTCTTAACTCTCTCTTAACTCTCTCTCTTAACTCTCTCTTTAAACTCTCTCTTAACTCTCTCTTAGCTCTCTCTTAACTCTCTCTTAACTCTCTCTTAACTCTCTCTCGCTCTTAACTCTCTCTTAACTCTCTCTTAACTCTCTCTTAACTCTCTCTTAACTCTCTCTTAACTCTCTCTTAACTCTCTCTTAACTCTCTCTTAACTCTCTCTTAACTCTCTCTTAACTCTCTCTCGCTCTTAACTCTCTCTCGCTCTTAACTCTCTCAACTCTCTCTTAACTCTCTCTTAACTCTCTCTTAACTCTCTCTTAACTCTCTCTCTTAACTCTCTCTCTTAACTCTCTCTTAGCTCTCTCTTAGCTCTCTCTTAACTCTCTCTTAACTCTCTCTCTCTTAACTCTCTCTCTTAACTCTCTCTTAACTCTCTCTTAACTCTCTCTTAACTCTCTCTTAACTCTCTCTTAACTCTCTCTCTTTTACTCTCTCTTATCTCTCTCTTAACTCTCTCTTAACTCTCTCTTAACTCTCTCTCTTAACTCTCTCTTAACTCTCTCTTAGCTCTCTCTTAACTCTCTCTTATCTCTCCATTATCTCTCTATTCATCTCTCTATTATCTCTCTATTTATCTCTCTCTTATCTCTCTCTTATCTCTCTCTTATCTCTCTCTTATCTCTCGCTTATCTCTCCATTATCTCTCTATTTATCTCTCTCTTATCTCTCTATTTATCTCTCTCTTATCTCTGTCTTATCTCTCTCTTGTCTCTTATCTCTCTCTTATCTCTCTCTTATCTCTCTCTTATCTCTCTCTTATCTCTCTCTTATCTCTCTCTTATCTCTATCTTGTCTCTCTCTCGTCTCTCTCTTATCTCTCTCTTATCTCTATCTTGTCTCTATATTATCTCCCTTATCTCTCCCTTATCTCTCCCTTATCTCTCCCTTATCTCTCTCTTATCTCTCCCTTATCTCTCCCTTATCTCTCCCTTATCTCTCTCCCTTATCTCTCTCCCTTATCTCTCTCCCTTATCTCCCCCTTGTCTCTCTCCCCCACAGGCTGTGCACCACAATAAGGGTGGTCTTCTACTGCCACTACCCAGACCTGTTACTCTCTCTTATCTCTCTCTTATCTCTCCCTTATCTCTCCCTTATCTCTCCCCCTTATCTCTCTCCCCCACAGGCTGTGCACCACAATGAGGGTGGTCTTCTACTGCCACTACCCAGACCTGTTACTCTCTCTTATCTCTCTCTTATCTCTCCCTTATCTCTCTCTTATCTCTCCCTTATCTCTCTCTTATCTCTCTCTTATCTCTCCCTTATCTCTCTCTCCCTTATCTCTCTCCCACAGGCTGTGCACCACAATGAGGGTGGTCTTCTACTGCCACTACCCAGACCTGCTCCTGTCTCCACGCTCCGCTCCGTTCTCCCTCAGGAGGTTCTATCGTCTGCCCCTGGACCACGCTGAGGAGTGGGCTACAGGCCTGGCACATCGCCTCTGTGTGAATTCACGGTTCACCGGTAACCCACGGCAACCGCCGCAGCCACCACCGGATTATCTCCGTAGCAACCACCATAACGACCGCCATAGCAACCACGGATAATCACCATAGCAACCGCCATAGCGACCACTGATATTCACCATAGCGGCCGCCATAGCAACCGCCATAGCAACCACGGATAATCACCATAGCAACCGCCATAGCAACCACTGATAGTCATCATAGCGGCCGCCATAGCAACCGCCATAGCAACCACGGATAATCACCACAGCGACCGCTATAGCAACCACTGATAATCACCATAGCGACCGCCATAGCAACCGCCATAGCAACCACGAATAATCACCATAGCGACCGCCATAGCAACCACGTATAGTCACCATAGCGACCGCCATAGCAACCGCCATAGCAACCACGAATAATCACCATAGCGACCGCCATAGCAACCACGTATAGTCACCATAGCGACCGCCATAGCAACCGCCATAGCAACCACGAATAATCACCATAGCGACCGCCATAGCAACAACGGATAGTCACCATAGCGACCACCACCATCACCACCACCACAACCACCACCATCGCTACCACAACCATCACCACAACCACCAACATCACCACATCACCACCACTACAACCACCACCACAACCACCACAGCCACCACCACAACAGCCACCACAACCACCACCACCATCGCTACCACAACCACCACCACAACCACCACAACCACCACCACAACAACCACCACCACAACCACCACAACAACAACCACAACAACAACCACAACAACACAACAACAACAACCACAACAACAACCACAACAATAACCACAACAACAACCACCACCACCACAACAACCACAACAACAACCACAACAACACAACAACAACCACAACAACACAACATCAACAACCACAACAACACAACATCAACAACCACAACAACCACAGCTACGATTACCGTAACGAATATCCTCTCTCCCCCCCCCCACTCTCCTCCCCACTCCCCCCATCATCTCCCCCCACCACCACCATCTCCCCCCACCACCACCACCATCTCCCCCCACCACCACCACCACCATCTCCCCCCACCACCACCACCATCTCCCCACCACCACTCTCCCCACCACCACCATCTCCCCCCACCACCACCACCATCTCCCCACCACCACCACCACCATCTCCCCCCACCACCACCACCATCTCCCCCCACCACCACCACCATCTCCCCCCACCACCACCACCATCTCCCCCCACCACCACCATCTCCCCCCACCACCACCTCTCCCCCCACCACCACCACCATCTCCTCCCCACCACCACCTCTCCCCCCACCACCACCACCATCTCTCCCCCCACCACCACCACCACCATCTCTCCCCCCACCACCACCACCATCTCCCCCCACCACCACCACCATCTCCCCCCACCACCACCACCACCATCTCCCACCACCACCACTACCACCACCACCACCACCATCTCCCCCCACCACCACCTCTCCCCCCACCACCACCACCATCTCCCCCCACCACCACCACCATCTCCCCCCACCACCACCGCCATCTCCCCCCACCACCATCTCCCCCCACCACCACCACCATCTCCCACCACCACCACCACTCTCCCCACCACCACCATCTCCTCCCACCACCACCACCACCACTGTCCCCACCACCACCATCTCCCCCCACCACCACCACCACTCTCCCCACCACCACCATCTCCCCCCACCACCACCACCATCTCCCCCCACCACCCCCACCACCACCACACACCCCACCACCACCATCTCCCCCCACCACCACCACCATCTCCCCCCCCACCACCACCACCATCTCCCACCACCACCACCACCACACAGCGTCGGTCTTCAGGGAAACTTTCCCCTCTCTCAGCCACCGCCCTCTGCGGGTGATCTACCCCTCGGTGAGGCTCTCTCCACTGCTGGACCGTGGTGACGGAGGTGGCGGTGGTGGTGGTGGTGGTGGTGATGGTGGTGGTGACGGTGGTGGTGGTGGTGGTGGTGGTGATGGTGGTGGTGATGGTGGTGGTGGTGGTGGAGGGCCTCAGGCAGACGATTTGGCCTCGCTCGGCCTGCCACCGGGCGTCTTCACATCACGGAGAACCATCTTGTTCCTGTCCATCAATCGCTACGAGCACAAGAAGGGTCTGGAGCTAGCGCTACACGCCATGGGTAAGACACAGAGAGACACAGAGACACAGAGAGACACACACAGACACACACACACAGACACACAGAGACAGAGAGACATCTTGTTCCTGTCCATCAATCGCTACGAGCACAAGAAGGGTCTGGAGCTAGCGCTACACGCCATGGGTGAGACACAGAGACACACAGACACACAGAGACACACAGAGACACACAGAGAGACAGAGACACAGAGACAGAGAGACATCTTGTTCCTGTCCATCAATCGCTACGAGCACAAGAAGGGTCTGGAGCTAGCGCTACACGACATGGGTGAGACACACAGAGAGACAGAGAGACAGACAGAGACACAGACAGACAGACACACAGAGACAGAGACACACACACACAGACACACAGAGACACAGACACACAGACACAGACACACAGACAGAGAGACACACAGACACACAGAGACACAGACACAGAGACAGAGACACACAGACACACAGAGACACAGACAGAGACACACAGACAGACACAGAGACACAGAGACACAGAGAGACAGACACAGAGACAGAGAGACACAGAGACACAGAGATAGACACAGAGACAGAGAGACATTTTGTTCCTGTCCATCAATCGCTACGAGCACAAGAAGGGTCTGGAGCTAGCGCTACACGACATGGGTAAGACACACAGACACAGACAGAGACACACAGACAGAGACACAGCGACACACAGACACACAGAGACACAGAGACACAGACAGAGACACACAGAGACACAGACACACAGAGAGACAGAGAGACACACAGACACAGACACAGAGACACAGAGACAGAGACACACAGAGAGACACACACACACAGACACAGAGACACAGAGACACACAGACACAGAGAGACACAGACACACAGACAGACAGAGACACAGAGACAGAGAGACAGACAGAGAGACACACAGACAGAGACAGAGAGACACAGACAGAGACACAGAGACACACAGACACAGAGACAGAGACACAGACACAGACACACAGACAGAGACACAGACAGAGACACAGAGACACAGACACACAGAGACACAGACACACAGAGACAGACAGACACAGAGACACAGACAGACAGAGACAGAGAGACATCTTGTTCCTGTCCATCAATCGCTACGAGCACAAGAAGGGTCTGGAGCTAGCGCTACACGACATGGGTAAGACACACAGACACAGACACAGACAGAGACACAGACAGAGACAGAGAGACACGGGGACACAAACAGAGACACAGACAGAGACACAGACACAGACACAGAGACACAGACACAGAGACACAGACAGAGAGAGACAGAGAGACACAGACACAGAGACACAGACAGAGACACAGACAGAGACACAGAGACAGTGTCTATGGGTCTCTGTGAATCTCACCACTGCCCCATCATCCTCACTCTCCTCACCACCCTCACCACCCTCACCACCCTCACCCCCCTTACTCACCACCACCATCACCACCCTCACCCACTCACCACCCTCACCACCATCACCCCCCTTCCTCACCACGCTCACCCACTCACCACCCTCACCCACTCACCACCCTCACCCCCCTTCCTCACCACCCTCACCCCCCTTCCTCACCCACCCTCACCACCCTCACCACCCTCACCACCCTCACCCACCCCCCTTCCTCACCTACTCACCACCCTCACCACCATCCCCCCCCTTACTCACCACCACCCCCCTTACTCACCACCACCCTCACCACCCTCACCCCCCTTACTCACCACCACCATCATCACCCTCACCACCCTCACCACCACCCTCACCCACTCACCACCATCACCCCCCTTACTCACCACGCTCACCCACTCACCACCCTCACCCACCCTCACCATCACCACCCTCACCCACCACCACCACCCTCACCCACTCACCACCACTCTCACCACCACCCTCACCACCACCCTCACCCACTCACCACCACTCTCACCACCACCCTCACCCACTCACCACCACCCTCACCACCCTCACCCTCACCACCCTCACCACCCTCACCACCCTCACACTCACCACCCTCACCACCCTTACCACCCTCACCACCCTCACCACCCTCACCCTCACCCTACCCTCCCACCCCCCTAGCCCACCTGCGCCCGCTGCTGTCCCCCCGCGTGTGGCCGAGTTGCCACTTGGTGGTGGCCGGTGGCTTCGACCCCCAGAGCCCGGAGAACGCCGCTGTGCTGGAGGGCCTGCGGGCCATGGCCCTGGCTTTGGGCCTCCGTCGCCACGGCGACAGTAACCACGGCGACCACAACCACGGCGACCACGGTGACCACGGCGACAGTAACCACGGTGACGGTAACCACGGTGACAACCACGTGACCTTCCTGAAGTCTCCGTGCGAGGCACTGAAGCTGAGCCTGTTGGCCTGCTGCCGCGCCGTTCTCTACACGCCGCCCAGGGAGCACTTCGGCATCGTGCCGCTGGAGGCCATGGCAGCCGCGAGGCCAGTCATCGCCGTTGACTCGGGGGGGCCGCTGGAGACGGTGGCGGCGGGGGGGGGGGGGCTCGGCGGGGGGCAGGGGGGGCGGTGGGGGTGGTGGTGGTGGTGGTGGTGGAGGTGGTGGTGGTGGTGGTAGAGGTGGTAGTGGTGGTAGAGGTGGACATGGTGGTGGTGATGGTGGGGGTAGAGGTGGAGGTGGTGGTGATGGTAGGGGTAGAGGTGGTAGTGGTGGTGGTGAGGGTAGAGGTGGAGGTGGTGGTGGTGGTGGTGGTGATGGTGGTGGAGGTGGTGGTGGTGATGGTGGTGGTGGTGGTGGTGGTGGTTGTGTAGGAGTTGGTGGTGGTGGAGGTGATGGTGGGGGAGGTAGTGAGAGTGGTAGAGGTGGTGGTGAGGGTAGAGGTGGTAGAGGTGGACGTGGTGGTGGTGGACTTGGTGGTGGTGGTGGTGGGGGTAGAGGTGGAGGTGGAGGTGGTGGTGATGGTGGTGGTGGTGGAGGTGGTGGTGGAGGTGGTGGTGGTGGTGGTGGAGGTGGTGGTGGAGGTGGTGGTTGTGTAGGAGTTGGTGGAGGTGATGGTGGTGGGGGTAGTGATGGTGGTAGAGGTGGTGGTGAGGGTAGAGGTGGTGGTGGTGGACTTGGACTTGGTGGTGGTGGTGGTGGAGGTGGGGGTAGAGGTGGTGGAGGAGGTGGAGTTGGTGAGAAGGTGGAAGGGATTCGGAGGAGGAGGTGGACAAAGAAGGTGGAGCAGGAGGAGGAGCAGGAGCAGGATGATGATGGTGGTGGTGGTGATGATGGTGGTGGTGATGGTGGTGATGATGGTGGTGGTGGTGGTGGTGATGGTGGTGATGGTGGTAGTAGAGGTGGTGGTGGTGGTGGTGGTAGAGGTGGTGGTGATGATGCTGGTGGTGATGATGGTGGTGATGATGATGATGATGGTGATAATGATGATGATGTTGATGATGATGGTGATAATGATGATGGTGGTGGTGATGATGATGAAACCGAGCCAGGCCCAGGTTTCCTGCTCCCCGCGGAGGCCGAGGTGTGGGCCCGAGCCCTCTGTCGCCTGGCGATGCGGCCCAGCCTGGCAAGGGCGATGGGGCAGGCCGGCCGGGCGAGGGTCAGGGCTCACTTCTCGTGGGAGGCCTTTGGCAGGCAGGTGGAGGAGGTGGTGAGTGGGGTGAGTGAGTGGGATGGTGAGGTGGTGGTGAGGTGAGTGGGTGGGTGGGTGAGTGGGGTGGTGAGTGGGTGGGTGAGTGAGTGGGTGAGTGAGTGGGTGAGTGGGTGGGTGGGTGGGTGAGTGAGTGAGTGGGTGGGTGAGTGAGTGGGTGAGTGAGTGAGTGGGTGAGTGGGTGAGTGAGTGAGTGAGGGGGTGAGGTGAGTGGGTGAGTGGGTGAGTGAGTGGGTGGGTGGGTGGGTGAGTGAGTGAGTGAGTGGGTGAGTGAGTGGGTGGGTGGGTGGGTGAGTGAGTGGGTGAGTGGGTGGGTGGGTGGGTGAGTGAGTGAGTGAGTGGGTGAGTGAGTGGGTGGGTGGGTGGGTGAGTGGGTGGGTGAGTGGGTGGGTGAGTGGGTGAGTGAGTGGGTGGGTGGGTGGGTGGGTGAGTGAGTGAGTGAGTGGGTGAGTGAGTGGGTGGGTGAGTGGGTGAGTGGGTGGGTGAGTGGGTGAGTGAGTGGGTGAGTGAGGGGGTGAGGTGAGTGAGTGAGTGGGTGGGTGAGTGAGTGGGTGAGTGGGTGAGTGGGTGGTGAGTGGGGTGGTGAGTGGGGTGGTGGTGAGGGGGTGAGGGGGTGGTGGTGAGGGGGTGGTGAGGGGGATGGGGGTGAGTGGTGGTGAGGGTGAGGCAGGGAGTGGTGGTGCAGTGGTTAGCGCACTGTGTAGCGAGGGCCTCTCTCTCTGTGTGTATACTGATGAATAATTATTAAATGATTTCACCTGATGCTCAATATTTGTTGTTGTTGTTGTTATTTTTGTATTTTCCCTTCCCCTCCTGATGAAGGTGGCTTGCGTTGTGATCGGAACGTCGGTGTTTAAAAAAAAACAAATTTTATTTATTTATTTTTCTATCTACGTGACAACTTCACCAACAGAACCTCAACAAAGTGGATTCCTGCAGTGACAAAAGTTTAAAGTCAAAACATTGTGACGTGTTTATGATGGGTGTGTGGGTGTGTGGGTGGGTGTGTGGGTGGGTGAGTGGGTGAGTGGGTGGGTGGGTGTGTGGGTGGGTGAGTGAGTGGGTGGGTGGGTGGGTGAGTGGGTGGGTGGGTGGGTGATTGAGTGAGTGAGTGGGTGGGTGGGTGTGTGGGTGGGTGAGTGGGTGTGTGGGTGGGTGAGTGGGTGGGTGGGTGTGTGGGTGGGTGTGTGGGTGGGTGAGTGAGTGGGTGTGTGGGTGGGTGGGTGTGTGGGTGGGGGTGTGGGTGCGTGAGTGAGTGAGTGGGTGTGTGGGTGGGTGTGTGGGTGGGTGTGTGGGTGGGTGTGTGGGTGGGTGTGTGGGTGGGTGAGTGAGTGGGTGTGTGGGTGGGTAGGTGAGTGAGTGGGTGGGTGAGTGAGTGAGTGAGTGGGTGAGTGAGTAGGTGAGTGAGTGGGTGGGTGAGTGAGTGTGTGAGTGGGTGTGTGAGTGGGTGGGTGTGTGGGTGGGTGAGTGAGTGGGTGAGTGAGTGGGTGAGTGAGTGGGTGAGTCAGTGGGTGAGTGAGTGAGTCAGTGGGTGAGTGAGTGGGTGAGTGATTGAGTGAGTGGGTGAGTGGGTGAGTCGGTGTGTGGGTGGGTGAGTGAGTGGGTGGGTGAGTGAGTGGGTGGGTGAGTGAGTGGGTGGGTGGGTGTGTGGGTGGGTGGGTCGGTGAGTGGGTGGGTGAGTGAGTGGGTGAGTGAGTGAGTGGGTGAGTGGGTGGGTGGGTGAGTGAGTGGTTAAGTGGGTGGGTGGGTGTCTGGGTGAGTGGGTGGGTGAGTGGGTGGGTGAGTGGGTGGGTGAGTGAGTGGGTGGGTGAGTGGGTGAGTGGGTGGGTGAGTGGGTGGGTGGGTGAGTGAGTGGGTGGGTGGGTGGGTGAGTGGGTGGGTGAGTGAGTGGGTGAGTGAGTGAGTGCGGGAGTGGGTGGGTGGGTGGGTGAGTGCGTGGGTGGGTGAGTGGGTGTGTGGGTGGGTGAGTGGGTGGGTGTGTGGGTGGGTGTGTGGGTGGGTGAGTGAGTGGGTGTGTGGGTGGGTGTGTGGGTGGGGTGTGGGTGCGTGAGTGAGTGAGTGGGTGTGTGGGTGGGTGTGTGGGTGGGTGTGTGGGTGGGTGTGTGGGTGGGTGTGTGGGTGGGTGAGTGAGTGGGTGTGTGGGTGGGTGGGTGAGTGAGTGGGTGGGTGAGTGAGTGAGTGAGTGGGTGAGTGAGTAGGTGAGTGAGTGGGTGGGTGAGTGGGTGGGTGAGTGAGTGTGTGAGTGGGTGTGTGAGTGGGTGGGTGTGTGGGTGGGTGAGTGAGTGGGTGAGTGAGTGGGTGAGTGAGTGGGTGAGTGTGTGGGTGAGTGAGTGAGTGAGTGGGTGAGTGAGTGGGTGAGTGAATGGGTGAGTGAGTGGGTGAGTGGGTGAGTGAGTGAGTGGGTGAGTGAGTGGGTGAGTGAGTGAGTGGGTGGGTGGGTGTGTGGGTGGGTGGGTCGGTGAGTGGGTGGGTGAGTGAGTGGGTGAGTGAATGAGTGGGTGGGTGAGTGGGTGGGTGGGTGAGTGAGTGGTTAAGTGGGTGGGTGGGTGTCTGGGTGAGTGGGTGAGTGGGTGGGTGAGTGGGTGGGTGAGTGAGTGGGTGGGTGAGTGGGTGAGTGGGTGGGTGAGTGGGTGGGTGGGTGAGTGAGTGGGTGGGTGGGTGGGTGAGTGGGTGGGTGAGTGAGTGGGTGAGTGAGTGAGTGCGGGAGTGGGTGGGTGGGTGGGTGAGTGCGTGGGTGAGTGAGAAGGTGGGTGAGTGAGTGGTGAGTGAGTCGGTGAGTGAGTGGTGAGTGAAAGGGTGAGTGGGTGGGTGGGTGAGTGAGTTGGTGGGTGAGTGGGTGAGTGGGTGAGTGGGTGAGGTGGTGAGTGGGTGGGTGAGTGAGTGAGTGGGTGGGTGAGTGAGTGGGTGAGTGAGTGGGATGGTGAGGTGGTGGTGAGGTGAGTGGGTGGGTGGGTGAGTGAGTGGGTGAATGAGTGAGTGGGTGAGTGAGTGAGTGGGTGAGTGGGTGGGTGAGTGGGTGAGTGGGTGGGTGAGTGGGTGAGTGGGTGGGTGAGTGGGTGGGTGAGTGGGTGAGTGGGTGGGTGAGTGGGTGGGTGAGTGGGTGGGTGGGTGAGTGAGTGAGTGGGTGGGTGAGTGGGTGGGTGAGTGGGTGAGTGAGTGAGTGGGTGGGTGAGTGGGTGGGTGAGTGGGTGAGTGGGTGGGTGAGTGGGTGAGTGGGTGGGTGAGTGGGTGGGTGAGTGGGTGGGTGAGTGGGTGAGTGGGTGGGTGGGTGAGTGAGTGAGTGGGTGGGTGAGTGGGTGGGTGGGTGGGTGAGTGAGTGGGTGGGTGAGTGGGTGGGTGAGTGGGTGAGTGAGTGAGTGGGTGGGTGAGTGGGTGGGTGAGTGGGTGGGTGAGTGGGTGAGTGGGTGGGTGGGTGAGTGAGTGAGTGGGTGGGTGAGTGGGTGAGTGGGTGGGTGGGTGGGTGAGTGAGTGAGTGGGTGGGTGAGTGGGTGGGTGAGTGGGTGAGTGGGTGGGTGAGTGGGTGGGTGAGTGGGTGGGTGAGTGGGTGGGTGAGTGGGTGAGTGGGTGGGTGGGTGGGTGAGTGAGTGAGTGGGTGGGTGAGTGGGTGGGTGAGTGGGTGAGTGAGTGAGTGGGTGAGTGAGTGAGTGAGTGGGTGGGTGAGTGGGTGGGTGAGTGGGTGAGTGAGTGAGTGGGTGAGTGAGTGAGTGAGTGGGTGAGTGGGTGGGTGAGTGAGTGGGTGAGTGAGTGAGTGGGTGGGTGAGTGGGTGGGTGGGTGAGTGAGTGGGTGGGTGGGTGGGTGAGTGGGTGGGTGGGTGAGTGAGTGGGTGAGTGAGTGAGTGAGTGGGTGAGGTGAGGTGAGGTGGTGGTGGTGAGGTGGTGGTGAGGGGGTGGTGGTGAGGAGGTGAGGGGGTGGTGAGGGGGATGGGGGTGAGTGGTGGTGAGGGTGAGGCAGGGAGTGGTGGTGCAGTGGTTAGCGCACTGTGTAGCGAGGGCCTCTCTCTCTGTGTGTATACTGATGAATAATTATTAAATGATTTCACCTGATGCTCAATATTTGTTGTTGTTGTTGTTATTTTTGTATTTTCCCTTCCCCTCCTGATGAAGGTGGCTTGCGTTGTGATCGGAACGTCGGTGTTGAAAAAACAAATTTTATTTATTTATTTTTCTATCTACGTCACAACTTCACCAACAGAAACACAACAAAGTGGATTCCTGCAGTGACAAAAGTTTAAAGTCGAAACATTGTGACGTGTTTATGATGGGTGTGTGGGTGTGTGGGTGGGTGTGTGGGTGTGTGGGTGGGTGAGTGGGTGAGTGTGTGGGTGGGTGAGTGGGTGGGTGAGTGGGTGGGTGAGTGGGTGGGTGAGTGGGTGGGTGAGTTGGTGAGTGGGTGGGTGGGTGGGTGTGTGGGGGAGTGGGTGGGTGTGTGGGGGAGTGGGTGGGTGGTTGGGTGAGTGGGTGGGTGGGTGTGTGGGTGGGTGTGTGGGTGGGTGGTTGGGTGAGTGGGTGGGTGTGTGGGTGGGTGTGTGGGTGGGTGGTTGGGTGAGTGGGTGGGTGGGTGGGTGTGTGGGTGGGTGTGTGGGTGGGTGAGTGGGTGGGTGAGTGGGTGGGTGAGTGGGTGGGTGAGTGAGTGAGTAGGTGAGAGGGTGGGTGAGTGAGTGGGTGAGTGGGTGAGTGGGTGGGTGAGTGGGTGGGTGAGTGGGTGGGTGAGTGAGTGGGTGGGTGAGTGGGTGGGTGAGTGAGTGGGTGGGTGAGTGGGTGGGTGAGTGAGTGAGTAGGTGAGTGGGTGGGTGAGTGGGTGGATGAGTGAGTGTGTGAGTGAGTGGGTGAGTCAGTGGGTGAGTGAGTGAGTGAGTGGGTGAGTGATTGAGTGAGTGGGTGAGTGGGTGGGTGAGTGAGTGGGTGAGTGGGTGGGAGAGTGGGTGGGTGAGTGAGTGAGTGGGTGTGTGGGTGTGTGGGTGGGTGGGTGAGTGGGTGGGTGAGTGAGTGGGTGGGTGAGTGAGTGGGTGGGTGAGTGAGTGAGTGAGTGGGTGTGTGGGTGGGTGGGTGAGTGGGTGGGTGAGTGAGTGGGTGAGTGTGTGAGTGGGTGAGTGGGTGGGTGTGTGGGTGGGTGAGTGGGTGAGTCAGTGGGTGAGTCAGTGGGAGAGTGAGTGAGCCAGTGAGTGAGTGAGTGATTGAGTGAGTGGGTGAGTGAGTGGGTGTGTGGGTGGGTGTGTGGGTGAGTGAGTGGGTGAGTGGGTGAGTGTGAGTGTGTGGGTGGGTGAGTGGGTGGGTGGTTGGGTGGGTGTGTGGGTGGGTGAGTGGGTGAGTGGGTGGGTGAGTGGGTGGGTGAGTGAGTGAGTGGGTGAGTGGGTGTGTGGGTGGGTGTGTGGGTGGGTGTGTGGGTGGGTGTGTGGGTGGGTGGGTGGGTGTGTGGGTGTGTGGGTGTGTGGGTGTGTGGGTGGGTGAGTGAGTGAGTGGGTGGGTGTGTGGGTGGGTGAGTGAGTGGGTGAGTGAGTGGGTGAGTCAGTGGGTGAGTCAGTGGGTGAGTGAGTGAGTGGGTGAGTGATTGAGTGAATGAGTGAGTGAGTGACTGAGTGAGTGGGTGCGTGAGTGGGTGAGTGAGTGACTGAGTGGGTGCGTGAGTGAGTGGGTGAGTTGGTGGTTGTGTGAGTGGATGGATGGTGGAGTGGGTGGGTGGGTGAGTGGGTGAGTGGGTGAGTGGGTTGAGTGGATGGGAAGGTGGGTGAGTGGGTGAATGGGTGGATGAGTGGGTGAATGGGTGGGTGAGTGAGTGAGTGAGTAGGTGAGTGAGTGGGTGGGTGAGTGAGTGAATGGATGGGTGATGAGTGAGTGGTGAGTGGGTGAGTGAGTGGGTGAGTGAGTGCCTGAGTGAGTGGGTGAGTTGGTGGTTGTGTGAGTGGATGGATGGTGGAGTGGGTGGGTGGGTGAGTGGGTGAATGGGTGAGTGAGTGGGTGAGTGGGTTGAGTGGATGGGAAGGTGGGTGAGTGGGTGAATGGGTGGATGAGTGGGTGAATGGGTGGGTGAGTGAGTGAGTGAGTAGGTGAGTGAGTGAATGGATGGGTGATGAGTGAGTGGTGAGTGGGTGAGTGAGTGGGTGAGTGAGTGCGTGAATGAGTGGGTGATTGGATGAGTGGGTGGGGGAGTGAGTGGTGGGTGAGTGGTTGAGTGAGTGGTGGGTGAGTAGGTGGGTGAGTGGGTGAGTGAGTGGGTGAGTGAGTGAGTGTGTGGGTGAGTGGATGGGTGATGGGTGAGTGAGTGGGTGAGTGAATAAATGGGTGAGTGAGTGGGTGAGTGGGTGAGTGGGTGGGTGGGTGAGTGGGTGGGTGGGTGGGTGAGTGAGTGAGTGAGTGGTGGGTGAGTGGTGGGTGAGTGGGTGGGTGAGTGGGTGAGTGAGTGAGTGGTTGAGTGGATGAATGGGACATCAAGTTGTGAGTGAGTGAGTGAGGGGTTGAGTGAGTGTGTGGGTGTGTGGGTGGGTGAGTGGTTGAGTGGGTGAGTGGGTGGGTGAGTGGGTGAGTGAGTGGGTGAGTGAGTGGGTGAGTGAGTGAGTGAGTGGGTGAGTGGGTGGGTGAGTGGGTGGGTGAGTGGGTGAGTGAGTGGTTGAGTGGATGAATGGGTCATCAAGTTGTGAGTGAGTGAGTGAGTGAGGGGTTGAGTGAGTGAGTGAGTGGGTGAGTGGGTGGGTGAGTGTGTGGGTGAGTGGGTGGGTGAGTGTGTGGGTGTGTGGGTGGGTGAGTGGTTGAGTGGGTGAGTGAGTGGGTGAGTGAGTGGGTGAGTGAGTGAGTGGGTGAGTGGTTGAGTGAGTGAGTGGATGAGTGGATGAGTGGGTGGGTGAGTGGGTGAGTGAGTGAGTGGGTGAGTGTGTGGTTGTGTGGGTGAGTGAGTAAATGGGTGAGTGAGTGTGTGAGTGGTTGAGTGGGTGAGTGAGTGTGTGGGTGAGTGAGTGTGTGAGTGAGTGTGTGAGTGAGTGTGTGGGTGAGTGAGTGAGTAAGTGGGTGAGTGGGTGAGTGAGTGTGTGAGTGAGTGTGTGGGTGAGTGAGTAAATGGGTGAGTGAGTTGGTGAGTGAGTGGAAGAGTGGATGAATGAGTGGGTGAGTGAGTGGGTGCGTGAGTGAGTGGTGAGTGGATGGGTGATGGGTGGGTGAATGAGTGGGTGAGTGGGAGGGTGAGTGGGTGAGTGGGTTGGTGAGTGAGTGAGTGGGTGAGTGGGTGGGTGAGTGTGTGGGTGTGTGGGTGGGTGAGTGGTTGAGTGGGTGGGTGAGTGGGTGAGTGAGTGGGTGAGTAAGTGAGTGGGTGAGTGAGTGAGTGGGTGGGTGAGTGGGTGAGTGAGTGAGTGGTTGAGTGGATGAATGGGTCATCAAGTTGTGAGTGAGTGAGGGGTTGAGTGAGTGAGTGAGTGGGTGAGTGGGTGGGTGAGTGTGTGGGTGTGTGGGTGGGTGAGTGGTTGAGTGGGTGAGTGGGTGAGTAAGTGGGTGAGTGAGTGGGTGAGTGAGTGAGTGAGTGGGTGAGTGAGTGAGTGGGTGAGTGGTTGAGTGAGTGGGTGAGTGAGTGGGTGAGTGAGTGAGTGGGTGAGTGGTTGAGTGAGTGAGTGGGTGAGTGGGTGGGTGAGTGGGTGAGTGAGTGAGTGGGTGAGTGTGTGGTTGTGTGGGTGAGTGAGTAAATGGGTGAGTGAGTGTGTGAGTGGTTGAGTGGGTGAGTAGATGAATGGGTCAGTGAGTTGTGAGTGGTTGGGTGAGTGGGTGAGTGGGAGCGTGTGTGGGTGAGTGAGTGTGTGAGTGAGTGTGTGAGTGAGTGTGTGGGTGAGTGAGTGAGTAAGTGGGTGAGTGGGTGAGTGAGTGTGTGAGTGAGTGTGTGGGTGAGTGAGTAAATGGGTGAGTGAGTTGGTGAGTGAGTGGAAGAGTGGATGAATGAGTGGGTGAGTGAGTGGGTGAGTGAGTGGGTGAGTGAGTGAGTGGGTGGGTGAGTGGGTGGGTGAGTGAGTGGGTGACTGAGTGGGAGTGGGTGGGTGAGTGGGTGCGTGAGTGAGTGGGTGAGTGGGAGGGTGAGTGGGTGGGTGATTTAGTGGGTGGGTGAGTGGATGGGTGGGTTGGTGAGTGGGTTGGTGAGTGGGTGGTTGGGTGAGTGAGTGGGTGAGTGAGTGAGTGGGTGAGTGAGTGGGTGGGTGAGTGGGTGGTGAGTGAGTGGGTGAGTGAGTTGGTGAGTGAGTGGTTGAGTGAGTGAGTGGTTGAGTGGATGAATGGGTCATCGAGTTGTGAGTGAGTGGTGAGTGGGTGGGTGGGTGTGTGAGTGAATGGGTGAGTGAGTGGTGAGTGGGTGAGTTATGGGTTGAGTGGGTGGGTGAATGGGTGCGTGAGTGAGTGGGTGGGTGAGTGGGTGAGTGAGTGGGTGAGTGGGTGGGTGAGTGGGTGAGTGAGTGAGTGGGTGAGTGAGTGAGTGTGTGAGTGAGTGTGTGGGTGTGTGGGTGAGTAAGTAAATGGGCGAGTGAGTGAGTGAGTGGTTGAGTGGGTGAGTGGATGAATGAGTTGGTGAGTGAGTGGGTGGGCGAGTGTGTGGGTGTGTGAGTGAGTGGGTGAGTGAGTGAGTGAGTGGGTGGGTGAGTGGGTGGATGGGTGGTTGAGTGGGTGAGTGGT
>NW_022638373.1:0-35486 GCF_010993605.1 Petromyzon marinus
TTGATGTGTAAACCCCTTTGTCAAGGTGCCTCACTTCTCCCAACCAGCTTAAAAAGTCGCTACGAATCTTAACAGCGTTCATTGAAGCTCTGTGGATGTGTAGGCCTTTACTTTAACATCTATTTCCGTGACCAGTCACAAGCTAATCCCTCAGCTATTTGAATGCTAAATTACTAGTTGCCTCTGTGGATGTGTAGGTTTGACTTTAACATAGCCATTTCCGTGACCAGTCACAAGCTAATCCCTCAGCTATTTGATGTGTAAACCCCTTTGTCAAGGTGCCTCACTTCTCCCAACCAGCTTAAAAAGTCGCTACAAATCTTAACATCGTTCATTGAAGCTCTGTGGATGTGTAGGCCTTTACTTTAACATCTATTCCTGTGACCAGTCACAAGCTAATCCCTCAGCTATTTCAATGCTAAATTACTAGTTGCCTCTGTGGATGTGTAGGTTTTGACTTTAACATAGCCATTCCTGTGACCAGTCACAAGCTAATCCCTCAGCTATGTCAATACAAAAATTACTAGTTGCCTCTGTGGATGTGTAGCCCTTTACTTTAACATAGCCATTTCCGTGACCAGTCACAAGCTAATCCCTCAGCTGTTTCAATGCTAAATTACTAGTTGCCTCTGTGGATGTGTAGGTTTTGACTTTAACAAAGCCATTTCCGTGACCAGTCACAAGCTAATCCCTCCGCTATTTCAATGCTAAATTACTAGTTGCCTCTGTGGATGTGTAGGTTTTGACTTTAACATAGCCATTTCCGTGACCAGTCACAAGCTAATCCCTCAGCTATTTGATATGTAAACCCCCTTTGTCAAGGTGCCTCACTTCTCCCAACCAGCTGAAAAGTCGCTACGAATCTTAACAGCGTTCATTGAAGCTCTGTGGATGTGTAGGCCTTTACTTTAACATCTATTTCCGTAACCAGTCAGAAGCTAATCCCTCAGCTATTTGCACAAGCTAATCCCTTTGCTATTTCAATGCTAAATTACTAGTTGCCTCTGTGGATGTGTAGGCTTTGACTTTACCATAGCCATTCCTGTGACCAGTCACAAGCTAATCCCTCAGCTATTTGATGTGTAAACCCCTTTGTCAAGGTGCCTCACTTCTCCCAACCAGCTTAAAAAGTCGCTACGAATCTTAACAGCGTTCATTGAAGCTCTGTGGATGTGTAGGCCTTTACTTTAACATCTATTTCCGTGACCAGTCACAAGCTAATCCCTCAGCTATTTGAATGCTAAATTACTAGTTGCCTCTGTGGATGTGTAGGTTTTGACTTTAACATAGCCATTTCCGTGACCAGTCACAAGCTAATCCCTCAGCTATTTGATGTGTAAACCCCTTTGTCAAGGTGCCTCACTTCTCCCAACCAGCTTAAAAAGTCGCTACGAATCTTAACATCGTTCATTGAAGCTCTGTGGATGTGTAGGCCTTTACTTTAACATCTATTCCTGTGACCAGTCACAAGCTAATCCCTCAGCTATTTCAATGCTAAATTACTAGTTGCCTCTGTGGATGTGTAGGTTTTGACTTTAACATAGCCATTCCTGTGACCAGTCACAAGCTAATCCCTCAGCTATGTCAATGCTAAATTACTAGTTGCCTCTGTGGATGTGTAGCCCTTTACTTTAACATAGCCATTTCCGTGACCAGTCACAAGCTAATCCCTCAGCTATTTCAATGCTAAATTACTAGTTGCCTCTGTGGATGTGTAGCCCTTTACTTTAACATCTATTTCCGTGACCAGTCACAAGCTAATCCCTCCGCTATTTCAATGCTAAATTACTAGTTGCCTCTGTGGATGTGTAGGCGTTTGACTTTAACATAGCCATTTCCGTGACCAGTCACAAGCTAATCCCTCAGCTATTTGATATGTAAACCCCCTTTGTCAAGGTGCCTCACTTCTCCCAACCAGCTTAAAAAGTCGCTACGAATCTTAACATCGTTCATTGAAGCTCTGTGGATGTGTAGGCCTTTACTTTAACATCTATTCCTGTGACCAGTCACAAGCTAATCCCTCAGCTATTTCAATGCTAAATTACTAGTTGCCTCTGTGGATGTGTAGGTTTTGACTTTAACATAGCCATTCCTGTGACCAGTCACAAGCTAATCCCTCAGCTATGTCAATGCTAAATTACTAGTTGCCTCTGTGGATGTGTAGCCCTTTACTTTAACATAGCCATTTCCGTGACCAGTCACAAGCTAATCCCTCAGCTATTTCAATGCTAAATTACTAGTTGCCTCTGTGGATGTGTAGGTTTTGACTTTAACATAGCCATTTCCATGACCAGTCACAAGCTAATCCCTCAGCTATTTGATATGTAAACCCCCTTTGTCAAGGTGCCTCTCTTCTCCCAACCAGCTTAAAAAGTCGCTACGAATCTTAACAGCGTTCATTGAAGCTTTGTGGATGTGTAGGCCTTTAATTTACCATCTGTTTCTGTGACCAGTCACAAGCTAATCCCTCAGCTATTTCAATGCTAAATTACTAGTTGCCTCTGTGGATGTGTAGGTTTTGACTTTAACAAAGCCATTCCTGTGACCAGTCACAAGCTAATCCCTCAGCTATTTCAATGCTAAATTACTAGTTGCCTCTGTGGATGTGTAGGTTTTGACTTTAACATAGCCATTTCCGTGACCAGTCACAAGCTAATCCCTCAGCTATTTGATATGTAAACCCCCTTTGTCAAGGTGCCTCACTTCTCCCAACCAGCTTAAAAAGTCGCTACGAATCTTAACAGCATTCATTGAAGCTCTGTGGATGTGTAGGCCTTTACTTTAACATCTATTCCTGTGACCAGTCACAAGCTAATCCCTCAGCTATTTCAATGCTAAATTACTAATTGCCTCTGTGGATGTGTAGGTTTTGACTTTAACATAGCCATTTCCGTGACCAGTCACAGGCTAATCCCTCAGCTATTTGATATGTAAACCCCTTTGTCAAGGTGCCTCACTTCTCCCAACCAGCTTAAAAAGTCGCTACGAATCTTAACATCGTTCATTGCTTGGTGGATGTGTAGGTTTTGACTTTAGCATAGCCATTTCCGTGACCAGTCACAAGCTAATCCCTTAGCTATTTCAATGCTAAATTACTAGTTGCCTCGGTGGATGTGTAGGTTTTGACTTTAACATAGCCATTTCCGTGACCAGTCACAAGCTAATCCCTCAGCTATTTCAATGCTAAATTACTAGTTGCCTCTGTGGATGTGTAGGTTTTGACTTTAACATAGCCATTTCCGTGACCAGTCACAAGCTAATCCCTCAGCTATTTGCACAAGCTAATCCCTTAGCTATTTCAATGCTAAATTATTAGTTGCCTCTGTGGATGTGTAGGTTTTGACTTTAACATAGCCATTTCCGTGACCAGTTACAAGCTAATCCCTCAGCTATTTGATATGTAAACCCCCTTTGTCAAGGTGCCTCACTTCTCCCAACCAGCTTAAAAAGTCGCTACGAATCTTAACATCGTTCATTGAAGCTCTGTGGATGTGTAGGCCTTTACTTTAACATCTATTTCCGTGACCAGTCACAAGCTAATCCCTTAGCTGTTTCAATGCTAAATTACTAGTTGCCTCTATGGATGTGTAGGTTTTGACTTTAACATAGCCATTTCCGTGACCAGTCACAAGCTAATCCCTCAGCTATTTGCACAAGCTAATCCCTTAGCTATTTCAATGCTAAATTATTAGTTGCCTCTGTGGATGTGTAGGTTTTGACTTTAACATAGCCATTTCCGTGACAAGTCACAAGCTAATCCCTCATCTATTTGATATGTAAACCCCTTTGTCAAGGTGCCTCACTTCTCCCAACCAGCTTAAAAGTCGCTACGAATCTTAACATCGTTCATTGAAGCTCTGTGGATGTGTAGGCCTTTACTTTAACATCTATTTCTGTGACCAGTCACAAGCTAATCCCTCAGCTATTTCAATGCTAAATTACTAGTTGCCTCTGTGGATGTGTAGGTTTTGACTTTAACATAGCCATTTCCGTGACCAGTCACAAGCTAATCCCTCAGCTATTTGATATGTAAACCCACTTTGTCAAGGTGCCTCACTTCTCCCAACCAGCTTAAAAAGTCGCTACGAATCTTAACATCGTTCATTGAAGCTCTGTCGTCCCGACAGGTCTGTACCTTTCACCTGAAGACGGCCGCTTGCGTTGTGGCCGAAACGTCGTGAGAATTTTATTGTGTTACTTCATTATTTTATTCTCATTCTACGTGGTGGTGGTGACTTTACCGAAAGAACCAAAGAAGATGAATCCTTGCAAGTGACAAAAGCTTTAAATTGACGATTTAATTTTGAACCGGGTAAGTAAGTCCCCCCGGTGAGGTTTTGTACTGGTCGTAGGAAACTTTAGTGGACTTGGAAGCCTAACCGGGATGAATGATCACAGCAGGCTGGGGATTAATATTGTCGTGTATGTCTGTGGATGTCTGTGGATGTCTGTACACGTGTGTACGGACACCCAGATAAAATGGGAGGGGTGGGGCTGGGTGGGGGGGGCTGGGTGGGGAGGGGCTGGGTGGGGAGGGGATGGGGATGGGTGGGGTGGGGCTGTTTGGGAGGGGCTGGGTGGGGAGGGGCTGGGTGGGGAGGGGCTAGGAAGGGTGGGGAGGGTGGGGTAGGGTGGGGGGTGGGGGGTGAGAGGGGTGGGGCTGGGTGGGGAGGGGAGGGGCTGGGTGGGGCTGGGTGCGGGGTGGGGCTGGGTGGGGAGGGAGGGGAGGGGCTGGGTGGGGGGTGGGGAGGGGTGGGGCTGGGTGGGGTGGGGCTGGGTGGGAGGGGCTGGGTGGGGAGGGAGGGGTGGGGCTGGGTGGGGAGGGGAGGGGCTGGGTGAGAGGGGAGGGGCTAGGTGGTGTGTAGGGGCTGGTCACCCCGTGGTGCCCCCCCTCTTTATAAAACGTCAACGTTTCACCAACTCGCGCCAGGCTTGTGCCCGCCCTCACAGCCGGGCTTATCGTGCTGAACGCACCACCACCACCATCACCACCACCATCACCACCATCACCACCACCATCACCATCACCACCACCACCATCACCACCACCACCATCACCACCATCACCACCACCACCACCATCACCACCACCATCACCACCATCACCACCACCACCATCACCACCACCACCATCACCACCACCACCATCACCACCACCATCATCACCACCACCACCATCACCACCATCACCACCATCACCACCACCACCATCACCACCACCACCACCACCATCACCACCACCACCATCACCACCACCATCACCACCACCACCACCACCATCACCACCACCATCACCACCACCACCATCACCACCACCACCATCACCACCACCACCACCATCACCACCACCACCATCACCACCACCATCACCACCACCACCACCATCACCACCATCACCATCACCACCACCACCATCACCACCACCACCATCACCACCATCACCATCACCACCACCACCATCACCACCACCACCACCACCATCACCACCACCACCATCACCACCACCACCACCACCATCACCACCACCACCACCATCACCACCACCACCACCATCACCACCACCATCACCACCACCACCATCACCACCACCACCACCACGTGGTGCTGCCCGTTGTTGTTGTTGTTGGTGTTGTTGTTGGTGTTGTTGTTGGTGTTGTTGTTGTTGTTGGTGTTGTTGTTGTTGATGTTGTTGTTGGTGTTGTTGTTGGTGTTGTTGATGTTGTTGTTGTTAATGTTGTTGTTGTTGTTGGTGTTGTTGGTGTTGTTGTTGTGGTTGTGGTTGTGGTTGTTGTTGTTGTTGTTGATGTTGTTGGTGTTGTTGTTGTTGATGTTGTTGGTGTTGTTGGTGTTGTTGTTGTTGGTGTTGTTGGTGTTGTTGTTGTGGTTGTTGTTGTTGTTGATGTTATTGTTGATGTGGTTGTTGTTGTTGTTGTTGTTGTTTTTGTGGTTGTTGTTGCTGTTGTTGTTGTTGATGTTGTTGTTGCTGTTGTTGGTGTTGTTGGTGTTGTTGTTGTTGTTGGTGTTGTTGGTGTTGTTGTTGGTGTTGTTGTTGTTGATGTTGTTGGTGTTGTTGGTGTTGTTGGTGTTGTTGGTGTTGTTGTTGGTGTTGTTGTTGGTGTTGTTGATGTTGTTGTTGTTGATGTTGTTGGTGTTGTTGATGTTGTTGTTGTTGATGTTGTTGTTGATGTTGTTGTTGGTGTTGTTGATGTTGTTGGTGTTGTTGGTGTTGTTGTTGTTGGTGTTGTTGGTGTTGTTGTTGTGGTTGTTGTTGTTGTTGTTGATGTTATTGTTGATGTGGTTGTTGTTGTTGTTGTTTTTGTGGTTGTTGTTGCTGTTGTTGTTGTTGATGTTGTTGTTGCTGTTGTTGGTGTTGTTGGTGTTGTTGTTTTTGTTGGTGTTGTTGGTGTTGTTGTTGGTGTTGTTGTTGTTGATGTTGTTGGTGTTGTTGTTGTTGTTGGTGTTGTTGGTGTTGTTGGTGTTGTTGTTGGTGTTGTTGTTGGTGTTGTTGATGTTGTTGTTGTTGATGTTGTTGTTGATGTTGTTGTTGTTGTTGGTGTTGTTGTTGTTGTTGACCCTGACCATTGACCCAGCAACCCGAAACGATCCTGCCACCAGCTCCCTCCTCCGAAGCAGAGAATGTGTTCATTATTATTATCATCATCATAATAACAATAAAAAAAAGGATAATAATTTCAAAAGCCGCAGCGTGGCCCATCTTAAACACCGATAGCGGTTCGACACACTGGCTGACATCATCGTCGTCACCGTCGGAAGCAGCAGCAGCAGCAACACAATCATCGGAACAAATCATGAACGAGGTTATTCCAGACGTCCAGGGAAGGAAAACACCTGAGAAGCCGGACACAAAATCCACCACGTTGAGAGAGAGAGAGGGAGAGAGACGCGCAGACTCCAAAATTACAGCAGCAGCAACAGCAGCAGAAGGAGTCAGGGTCTGGGATTGAACCCACGACCTCCTGCGTATCAGGCGAGGGAGTCAACATCTCTCAGTGTCTGGGATTGAACCCACGACCTCCTGCGTACCAGGCGAGGTAGTCAACATCTCTCAGTGTCTGGGATTGAACCCACGACCTCCTGCGTACCAGG
Organism: Petromyzon marinus; assembly: GCF_010993605.1. NCBI lineage: Eukaryota > Metazoa > Chordata > Hyperoartia > Petromyzontiformes > Petromyzontidae > Petromyzon > Petromyzon marinus. Next base: position 7,108 of record NW_022638373.1, read on the forward strand.
CGAGGTAGTCAACATCTCTCAGTGTTTGGGATTGAACCCACGACCTCCTGTGCACCAGGCGAGGTAGTCAACATCTCTCAGGGTCTGGGATTGAACCCACCACCTCCTGCGTACCAGGCGAGGTAGTCAACATCTCTCAGTGTCTGGGATTGAACCCACGACCTCCTGTGTAACAGGCGAGGTAGTCAACATCTCTCAGTGTTTGGGATTGAACCCACGACCTCCTGTGCACCAGGCGAGGTAGTCAACATCTCTCAGGGTCTGGGATTGAACCCACCACCTCCTGCGTACCAGGCGAGGTAGTCAACATCTCTCAGTGTCTGGGATTGAACCCACGACCTCCTGTGTAACAGGCGAGGTAGTCAACATCTCTCAGTGTCTGGGATTGAACCCACGACCTCTTGTGTACCAGGCGAGGTAGTCAACATCTCTCAGTGTCTGGGATTGAACCCACGACCTCCTGCGTACCAGGCGAGGTAGTTAACATCTCTCAGGGTCTGGGATTGAACCCACCACCTCCTGCGTACCAGGCGAGGTAGTCAACATCTCTCAGTGTCTGGGATTGAACCCACGACCTCCTGTGTACCAGGCGAGGTAGTCAACATCTCTCAGTGTGTGGGGTTGAACCCACGACCTCCTGTATACCGGGCGAGGTAGTCAACATCTCTCAGTGTGTGGGGTTGAACCCACGACCTCCTGTATACCGGGCGAGGTAGTCAACATCTCTCAGTGTGTGGGGTTGAACCCACGACCTCCTGTGTACCAGGCAAAGTAGTCAACATCTCTCAGTGTGTGGGGTTGAACCCACGACCTCCTGCGTACCAGGCGAGGTTGTCAACATCTCTCAGAGTGTGGGGTTGAACCCACGACCTCCTGCGTACCAGGCGAGGTAGTCAACATCTCTCAGTGTCTGGGATCGAACCCACGACCTCCTGCGTACCAGGCGAGGTAGTCAACATCTCTCAGTGTCTGGGATTGAACCCACGACCTCCTGCGTACCAGGCGAGGTAGGCAACATCTATTAGGGTCTGGGATTGAATCCTCGACCTCCTGCGTACGAGGCGAGGTAGTCAACATCTCTCAGTGTCTGGGATTGAACCCACGACCTCCTGCGTACCAGGCGAGGTAGTCAACATCTCTCAGTGTCTGGGATTGAATCCTCGACCTCCTGCGTACCAGGCGAGGTAGTCAACATCTCTCAGTGTCTGGGATCGAACCCACGACCTCCTGCGTACCAGGCGAGGTAGTCAACATCTCTCAGTGTCTGGGATTGAACCCACGACCTCCTGTGTACCAGGCGAGGTAGTCAACATCTCTCAGTGTCTGGGATTGAACCACAACCTCCTGTGTACCAGGCGAGGTAGTCAACATCTCCCTCTGAGTGTCTCCCTGTGTGTCTCTGTGTTTCTCTCTGTGTCTCTCTCTGTGTCTGTGTGTCTCTCTTTGTGTGTCTCTCTCTGTGTCTCTGTGTGTCTCTGTGTGTCTCTCTCTGTCTCTCTCTCTGTGTCTCTATGTGTCTCTCTCTGTCTCTCTCTGTCTCTCTCTGTGTCTCTGTGTTTCTCTCTGTGTCTCTCTCTGTGTCTGTGTGTCTCTGTGTGTCTCTCTCTGTCTCTCTCTCTGTGTCTGTGTGTCTCTCTTTGTGTGTCTCTCTCTGTCTCTCTGTGTGTGTTTCTCTCTGTGTCTCTCTCTGTGTCTGTGTGTCTCTCTCTCTGTGTCTCTCTCTGTCTCTCTCTCTGTGTCTCTGTGTGTCTCTGTGTGTCTCTCTCTCTGTGTCTCTCTGTGCCTCTGTGTCTCTCTGTGTGTGTCTCTGTGTGTCTCCCTCTGTGTGTCTCTGTGTGTCTGTGTGTCTCTGTCTGTGTGTGTGTCTCTCTGTGTGTCTCTCTCTGTCTCTCTCTCTGTGTCTGTGTGTCTCTCTTTGTGTGTCTCTCTCTGTCTCTGTGTCTCTGTGTGTCTACATCTGTGTGTCTCTGTGTGTCTCTCTCTGTGTCTCTGTCTCCCTCTGTGTCTGTGTGTCTCTGTGTCTCTCTTTGTGTGTCTCTCTGTGTGTCTCTCTCTGTCTCTCTCTGTGTCTGTGTGTCTCTCTTTGTGTGTCTCTCTCTGTCTCTGTGTCTCTGTGTGTCTCTGTGTGTCTCTCTCTCTGTGTCTCTCTGTGCCTCTGTGTCTCTCTCTGTGTGTCTCTGTGTGTCTCCCTCTGTGTGTCTCTGTGTGTCTCTGTGTGTCTCTCTCTGTGTTTCTGTCTCCCTCTGTGTCTCTGTGTGTCTCTGTGTCCGTGTGTATCTCTGTGTCTCTGTCTCTCTCTGTGTCTCTCTGTGTCTCTCTCTCAGTGTCTCTGTGTGTCTCCCTCTGTGTGTCTCTGTGTGTCTCTCTCTGTCTCTCTCTGTGTCTCTCTGTCTCCCTCTCTGTGTCTCTGTGTGTCTTTGTGTGTCTCTGTGTGTCTCTCTCTGTGTCTCTGTCTCCCTCTGTGTGTCTCTGTGTCTGTGTGTATCTCTGTGTCTCTGTCTCTCTGTGTCTCTCTGTGTCTCCGTGTGTCTCTCTCTGTGTCTCTGTCTCACTCTGTGTCTCTGTGTGTCTCTGTGTCTGTGTGTATCTCTGTGTCTCTGTCTCTCTCTGTGTCTCTCTGTGTCTCTGTGTGTCTTTGTGTGTCTCTGTGTGTCTCTCTCTGTGTCTCTGTCTCCGTCTGTGTGTCTCTGTGTCTGTGTGTCTCTGTGTGTCTCTCTCTGTGTGTCTCTGTGTCTCTCTCTCTGTGTCTCTCTCTCTGTGTCTCTGTGTGTCTCTGTGTGTCTCTCTCTGTCTCTCTCTGTGTCTCTGTGTGTCTTTGTGTGTCTCTGTGTCTCTCTCTCTGTGTCTCTGTCTCCCTCTGTGTGTCTCTGTGTCTGTGTGTATCTCCGTGTCTCTGTGTGTCTCTCTGTGTCTCTCTGTGTCTCTCTCTGTGTCTCTGTGTCTCTCTCTGTGTCACTGTGTCTCTGTGTGTCTCTCTGTGTGTCTCTCTCTCTCTGTGTCTCTCTGTGTCTCTGTGTGTCTTTGTGTGTCTCTGTGTCTCTCTCTCTCTCTGTGTCTCTGTGTGTCTCTCTGTGTCTCTCTCTCTGTCTCTCTCTATGTCTCTCTGTGTCTCTCTGTCTCCCTCTCTGTGTCTCTGTGTGTCTCTGTGTGTTTCTCTCTGTGTCTCTGTGTGTGTCTCTCTTTGTCTCTGTCTTCCTCTGTGTGTCTCTGTGTCTGTGTGTATCTGGGTGTGTCTCTGTGTGTCTCTGTCTCTCTCTGTGTCTCTGTGTGTCTGTGTGTGTCTCTGTGTGTCTCTCTCTGTGTCTCTGTGTGTCTCTCTGTGTGTCTCTCTCTCTATGTCTCTCTGTGTCTCTCTGTCTCCCTCTCTGTGTCTCTGTGTGTCTTTGTGTGTCTCTCTCTGTGTCTCTGTGTGTCTCTCTGTGTCTCTCTCTCTATGTCTCTCTGTGTCTCTCTGTCTCCCTCTCTGTGTCTCTGTGTGTCTTTGTGTGTCTCTGTGTGTCTCTCTCTGTGTCTCTGTGTGTCTCTCTCTCTATGTCTCTCTGTGTCTCTCTGTCTCCCTCTCTGTGTCTCTGTGTGTCTTTGTGTGTCTTTGTGTGTCTTTCTCTGTGTCTTTGTGTGTCTCTCTCTGTGTCTCTGTCTCCCTCTGTGTGTCTCTGTGTCTGTGTGTATCTGGGTGTGTCTCTGTCTCTCTCTCTCTGTGTCTCTGTGTCTGTGTGTCTCTCTGTATGTCTCTGTCTCATTTTTGTGTCTCTGTGTGTCTCTGTGTCTGTATGTATCTCTGTGTCTCTCTCTCCTTGTCTCTCTGTGTCTCTGTGTCTCTCTCTGTGTCTCTCTCTCTGTGTCTCTGTGTCTCTCTGTCTCTCTCTCTGTGTCTCTGTGTCTCTCTCTCTGTGTCTCTCTCTGTGTCTCTGTCTCTCTCTCTATGTCTCTCTGTGTGTCTCTCTCTGTGTCTCTGTGTCTGTGTGTATCTCTGTGTCTCTTTCTCTCTGTGTCTCTCTCTCTCTCTGTGTCCCTGTCTCTCCCTCTGTGTCTCTCTGTGTGTCTCTCTCTGTGTCTCTGTGTGTCTCTGTGTCTGTGTGTATCTCTGTGTCTCTTTCTCTCTGTGTCTCTCTGTGTCTCTCTCTCTGTGGGTCTCTGTGTCTCTCTGTGTCTCTCTCTCTGTGTCTCTCTCTCTGTGGGTCTCTGTGTCTCTCTGTGTCTCTCTCTCTGTGTCTCTGTGTCTCTCTCTGTGTCTCTGTGTCTCTCTCTGTGTCTCTCTCTGTCCCCGTGTCTCCCCTCCCCCCTCACCCCCTCACCCCCTCCCCCCCAGTTCCCCCCCGCGCCCCTCCCCTCGATCCCTCGCCACGGCACTAACGCGATAGACAGTGACGTCGTTATGAGTGGGGTCGGGAGGGGAGGGGGAGGGGAGGAGGGGGGGAGGGGGCAGGGGGAGGGGTGAAGGGGGAGGGGAGGAGGGGTGAAGGGGGAGGGGTGAAGGGGGCATTAGGGTGGTTAAGGGTCTTGTTGACCAAATGCGTGATTCATTGTTATTGTCATCATCAGTAGCAGCATCATCATCATTAGAAGCATCATCATCACCTGCAGCATCATCATCATCATCAGAAGCATCATCATCACCAGCATCATCATCATCAGCAGTAGCATCATCAGTAACATCATCAGCATCATCATCAGCATCATCAGTAGCAGCATCATCATCAGCATCATCATAATCATCATCAGCATCATCATCATTAGCAGCATCATCATCATCAGCATCAATCATCATCAGCAGCAGCATCATCAGCATCATCATCATCAGTAGCATCATCATCATCAGCATCATCAGTATCATCATCATCAGAAGCATCATTATCACCAGCATCATCATCATCAGTAGCATCATCAGTGGCATCATCATTATCAGTAGCAGCAGCATCATCATCAGCATCATCATAATCATCATCAACATCATCATTAGCAGCATCATTATCAGCATCAATCATCATCAGCATCATCAGCATCATCATCAGTAGCATCATCATCAGTAGCATCATCATCATCATCAGTATCATCATCATCAGAAGCATCATCATCACCAGCATCATCATCACCATCATCAGTAGCATCATCAGTGGCATCATCATTATCAGTAGCAGCAGCATCATCATCAGCATCATCATTATCAGTAGCAGCAGCATCATCAGCATCATCATCAGCAGCATCATCAGCATCATCATCATTAGCAGCAGCATCATCAGCATCATCATCATCATTAGCATCATCATCATCAGCAGCAGCATCATCATGAGCATCATCATTAGCAGCAGCATCATCATCAGCATCATCAGCATCAGCATCATCAGAAGTTGGATGATGATGGATGACATCATCAACATCACATGTTGGGTGATGTGATGATGGTGTTGGGTGATGTTGATGGTGATGTGATGGTGATGTTGATGGTGATGTTGATGGTGATGTTGATGATGATGTTGATGGTGATGTTGATGGTGATGTTGATGGTGATGTGATGGTGATGTTGATGGTGATGTGATGTTGATGGTGATGTTGATGGTGATGTTGATGGTGATGTTGATGGTGATGTTGATGGTGATGTTGATGGTGATGTGATGGTGATGTTGGGTGATGTTGATGGTGATGTTGATGGTGATGTGATGGTGATGTTGATGGTGATGTGATGGTGATGTTGATGGTGATGTTGATGTGATGGTGATGTTGATGTGATGGTGATGGTGATGTTGATGTGATGGTGATGTTGGGTGATGTGATGTTGATGGTGATGTTGATGATGATGTTGATGGTGATGTTGATGGTGATGTTGGGTGATGTTGATGGTGATGTTGATGGTGATGTTGATGGTGATGTTGATGGTGATGTTGACGGTGATGTTGGGTGATGTTGATGGTGATGTTGGGTGATGTGATGGTGATGTTCATGGTGATGTTCATGGTGATGTTCATGGTGATGTTCATGGTGATGGTGATGTTGATGGTGATGTTGATGGTGATGTGATGGTGATGTTGATGTTGGGTGATGTGATGGTGATGTTGATGGTGACACACAGACATATTAACAAAGACAAAGGTCCCCCGTGTAGCCTCTAGCAGGCTGTAGGGGCAAGTGCTGTTAGTGTAGCAGTAGCAGCAGCAGCGCTACCTATGAAGGCTACCGGCAATGTGGCACACACAGAGGGGGTGGGTGGCCAGCACCACCACGCCCGCCCGGCCGCCTTTGTCTCTCCCGCAGGTGCTGGCGACGTTTTACTACAACACCACCACCACTACTACACCACTGCACCACCACCACTGCACCATCACCACCACTGCACCACCACCACCACCACTGCACCACCACCACCACTGCACCACCACCACTGCACCACCACCACCACTGCACCACCATCACCACCACTGCACCACCACCACCACCACTGCACCACCACCACCACTGCACCACCACCACCATTGCACCACCACCACTGCACCACCACCACCATTGCACCACCACCACTGCACCACCACCACCACTGCACCACCAACACCACCACCACCATTGCACCACCAACACCACCACCACCACTGCACCACCACCACCACTGCACCGCCACCACCACTGCACCACCACCACAACCACCGCTACCCCCTAGCCCCTCCCCCATATCCCTCTCCTGCTAGCCCCTCCCTCTAGCCCCACCCCCACCTTTAGCCTTTACCCCTAGCTCCTCCCCCCTATCCGCCTAGCCCCTCCCCCTAGCCTCTGCCCCTAGCCCCTCCCCCTAGCCTCTGCCCCTAGCCCCTCCCCCTAGCCCGCTCTCCCCCCCCAGCCCCGCCCCCCGTCAATAGGCGGTGATGGCTCAGCGCTGTCACGTGAAATGTGATTAGAGAGACAAGATGAAGAACGAGTGGGTGCGGGGGGGGGGGGGGCTAGGGGGCTAAGGGGGGGGGGGGCTAGGGGGGCTAAGGTGGGGGGGGGGGGGGGCTAGGACATGTTGACTACCTCACCTGGTACACAGGAGGTCGTGGGTTCAATCCCAGACACTGAGAGATGTTGACTACCTCACCTGGTACACAGGAGGTCGTGGGTTAAATCCCAAACACTGAGAGATGTTGACTACCTCGCCTGGTACACAGGAGGTCGTGGGTTCAATCCCAGACACTGAGAGATGTTGACTACCTGGCCTGGTACACTGGAGGTCGTGGGTTTAATCCCAGACACTGAGAGACGTTGACAACCTCGCCTGGTACGCAGGAGGTCGTGGGTTCAATCCCAGACACTGAGAGATGTTGACTACCTCGCCTGTTACGCAGAAGGTCGTGGGTTCAATCCCAGACACTGAGAGATGTTGACAACCTCGCCTGGTACGCAGGAGGTCGTGGGTTCAATCCCAGACACTGAGAGATGTTGAATACCGCGCCTGGTACGCAGGAGGTCGTGGGTTCAATCCCAGACACTGAGAGATGTTGACTACCTCGCCTGCTACACAGGAGGTCGTGGGTTCAATCCCAGACACTGAGAGATGTTGACTACCTCGCCTGGTCCGCAGGAGGTCGTGGGTTCAATCCCAGACACTGAGAGATGTTGACTACCTCGCCTGGTACGCAGGAGGTCGTGGGTTCAATCCCAGACACTGAGAGATGTTGACTACCTCGCCTGGTACGCAGGAGGTCGTGGGTTCAATCCCAGACACTGAGTAGATGTTGACTACCTCGCCTGGTACGCAGGAGGTCGTGGGTTCAATCCCAGACCCTGAGAGATGTTGACTACCTCGCCTGTTACACAGGAGGTCGTGGGTTTAATCCCAGACACTGAGAAATGTTGACTACCTCTCCTGAGGCAGATGTGACAGCTGCCTCCCCTGGTGCTTTTTCATTGCAGTTTCATGACGAGACCCAGCGAGCCTAAATACTTTTTGTACACGTACGTGAAATAAGTTACCTGCAGTACGGAAGGCGAGGACATGAAATGAAGGGGTCTACAAACATTACATTGGTGGCACACTGAGATAGTAACAGGCACGCGCCTATTGCCCGCGCTCCATCCAGTTACTGAGGGGTTGCGCAATCACAGGGGAGGCTGAGCTCGTCGCTGCCTCACCTCTCGTCAATTCTTCTTCCTGCGTCTGCAGCGGAGCTCCGCAAATTTTGGCGATTTTTTTCACCGTGAAAATGATTGGAACCGTTACGGGAATGACGTTCACAGCACAGATCCGTTGTGAAAATCTTAACGTTCATTTCACTTGATTATTCTCTTATTCTTTTTTTTGTTTTTACTCTTGGTAACAGCTCTTTTCATCGGAGTACGACAGGCGAGACCATGGCTTCCCCTGCCTCCCCCACTTACACCCCCCCTTTCCCCGAAGACTTTGCAGAAATCCTCCGCGAAATCCCCCGCGAACCTCTCTCCCCGGGGGGGGGTGCCGGAGATCGGATCGCTGCGTTCCATCCCGTCGAGGGGGCGGTGATTGGTTTGCGGCGCTGAGGGTCGCTCTCTCGAGCACGGTGGGATCGAATCGTGATTTGTGATCGCGAACCACGGCGTCGGGGACTCCCGCCTCCGCCGGCGTCGCGAAACGACCGACGCTCACCCTCGCGGCGGAGCGCGGCTCTCCGAACCATCTGAGCCAAGGCCGCGGCGAGCTTCCTCGTTCTCCGGCCGGTGGGATGCTGCTCCTCCTCATCCTCCTCATCCTCCTCATCCTCCTCATCCTCCTCATCCTCCTCCTCATCCTCAGTCAGCCGTGGTCTCTTAAGGGAACTCGGAAACCACACACCGCAAACAGCGGCCACGGTCCGGAGCCTCGTCCAGTTTTCCCTCGGCGTCAGGAGGAGCAGCAGGCGAACGGCCACAGACCCCCGCCTTTTGCTGACATTGCACCGAACCTCCTGCCTTCGAAAGGGATGCGGGCGGTACCGGTCCCAGCTCCCGACCGAGGGATGGCGGCCTCTCGTCCGCAGTGACCGCTCGAACATTCCACGGTGGCCATCGTCAGCATTTTTTTTCCTGCGGGTGCGTCAGCCACCACCACCACCTCCACCACCAATTCCTCGCATCCCGTTGATGGGGAGGCGAGCCCACAGTAGCCTTGGGACTCGCAGCTTCCCGCACCTCACCGCCACGCTCCCACACCCCCTTTTTATTCTTTTGTTTAGAAGCAATGACCACTTCCCTGTTGTCTGGCGGTTTCCTGCCTTGAGTGGAGAACCGTCCCACACCTCATGGGGACTTGAAGCCAGAACCAGTCCACCAAACCCCTCCCGTATCCCACGGAGGTCCAAACGGAACCGGTCCAGCTCCCGACAGAGGGATGGCAGCCTCTCCTCCGCAGTGACCGCTCGAACATTCCAAGGTGGCCATCGTCAGCATTTTTCCAGCGGGTGCGTCAGCCACCACCACCGCCACCGCCACCAATTCCTCGCATCCCGTTGATGGGGATGCGAGCCCACAGTAGCCTTGGGACTCGCAGCTTCCCGCACCTCACCACCACGCTCCCACAAACCCCCTTTTAATTATTTCGTTTAGAAGCAATGACCGCTTCCCTCCTGTTTGACGTGAGCCCCGCCACCCTCGCTCCTCCGACTAGCACGGGTAGCTACGTACGGTGCGAAAGAGGTTCATCACACGCCACGTGCGTCTCAGGCTGAGTCGACCGACCCGAGGCCCCGGAACCTGTCCAGACAGCCCCGTGTAGCCTCTAACAGAGCTGTAGGTGGCAAGTGCTGTTAGCGAGTAGCAGCAGCACATAGACACAGACAAGGGTCCCCCGTGTAGCCTCTAACAGAGCTGTAGGGGCAAGTGCTGTTAGCGAGTAGCAGCAGCACATAGACACAGACAAAGGTCCCCCGTGTAGCCTCTAACAGAGCTGTAGGTGGCAAGTGCTGTTAGCGAGTAGCAGCAGCACATAGACACAGACAAAGGTCCCCCGTGTAGCCTCTAACAGAGCTGTAGGTGGCAAGTGCTGTTAGCGAGTAGCAGCAGCACATAGACACAGACAAAGGTCCCCCGTGTAGCCTCTAACAGAGCTGTAGGTGGCAAGTGCTGTTAGCGAGTAGCAGCAGCACATAGACACAGAGAAAGGTCCCCCGTGTAGCCTCTAACAGAGCTGTAGGTGGCAAGTGCTGTTAGCGAGTAGCAGCAGCACATAGACACAGACAAAGGTCCCCCGTGTAGCCTCTAACAGGCTGCAGGGGCAAGTGCTGTTAGCGAGCAGCAGCAGCACATAGACACAGACAAAGGTCCCCCGTGTAGCCTCTAACAGAGCTGTAGGGGCAAGTGCTGTTAGCGAGTAGCAGCAGCACATAGATACAGACAAAGGTCCCCCGTGTAGCCTCTAACAGAGCTGTAGGGGCAAGTGCTGTTAGCGAGTAGCAGCAGCACATAGACACAGACAAAGGTCCCCCGTGTAGCCTCTAACAGAGCTGTAGGGGCAAGTGCTGTTAGCGAGTAGCAGCAGCAGCACATAGACACAGACAAAGGTCCCCCGTGTAGCCTCTAACAGGCTGTAGGGGCAAGTGCTGTTAGCGAATAGCAGCAGCACATAGACACAGACAAAGGTCCCCCGTGTAGCCTCTAACAGGCTGCAGGGGCAAGTGCTGTTAGCGAGCAGCAGCAGCACATAGACACAGACAAAGGTCCCCCGTGTAGCCTCTAACAGAGCTGTAGGGGCAAGTGCTGTTAGCGAGTAGCAGCAGCACATAGATACAGACAAAGGTCCCCCGTGTAGCCTCTAACAGAGCTGTAGGGGCAAGTGCTGTTAGTGTAGCGGCAGCACATAGACACAGACAAGGGTCCCCCGTGTAGCCTCTAACAGGCTGCAGGGGCAAGTGCTGTTAGCGAGCAGCAGCAACACCACATAGACACAGACAAAGGTCCCCCGTGTAGCCTCTAACAGAGCTGTAGGGGCAAGTGCTGTTAGCGAGCAGCAGCAACAACACATAGACACAGACAAAGGTCCTCCGTGTAGCCTCTAACAGAGCTGTAGGTGGCAAGTGCTGTTAGCGAATAGCAGCAGCACATAGACACAGACAAGGGTCCCCCGTGTAGCCTCTAACAGGCTGCAGGGGCAAGTGCTGTTAGCGAGCAGCAGCAACACCACATAGACACAGACAAAGGTCCCCCGTGTAGCCTCTAACAGAGCTGTAGGGGCAAGTGCTGTTAGCGAGCAGCAGCAACAACACATAGACACAGACAAAGGTCCCCCGTGTAGCCTCTAACAGAGCTGTAGGGGCAAGTGCTGTTAGCGAGTAGCAGCAGCACATAGACACAGACAAGGGTCCCCCGTGTAGCCTCTAACAGGCTGCAGGGGCAAGTGCTGTTAGCGAGTAGCAGCAGCACATAGACACAGACAAAGGTCCCCCGTGTAGCCTCTAACAGGCTACAGGGGCAAGTGCTGTTAGCGAGCAGCAGCAACACCACATAGACACAGACAAAGGTCCCCCGTGTAGCCTCTAACAGAGCTGTAGGGGCAAGTGCTGTTAGTGTAGCGGCAGCACATAGACACAGACAAAGGTCCCCCGTGTAGCCTCTAACAGGCTGCAGGGGCAAGTGCTGTTAGCGAGCAGCAGCAACACCACATAGACACAGACAAAGGTCCCCCGTGTAGCCTCTAACAGAGCTGTAGGGGCAAGTGCTGTTAGCGAATAGCAGCAGCACATAGACACAGACAAAGGTCCCCCGTGTAGCCTCTTAACAGAGCTGTAGCGGGGGCAAGTGCTGTTAGTGTAGCGGCAGCACATAGACACAATCAAAGGTCCCCCGTGTAGCCTCTAACAGGCTGTGGGGGCAAGTGCTGTTAGCGAGTAGCAGCACATAGACACAGACAATGGTCCCCCGTGTAGCCTCTAGCAGGCTGTAGGGGCAAGTGCTGTTGGTAGTAGCGAGTAGCAGCAGCAGCGCCTATGAAGGTAGACACAGACAAAGGTCCCCCGTGTAGCCTTTAGCAGGCTGTAGGGGCAAGTGATGTTAGCAAGTAGCAGCAGCAGCACATAGGCACAGACAAAGGTCCCCCGTGTAGCCTCTAACAGGCTGCAGGGGCAAGTGCTGTTAGCGAGTAGCAGCAGCACATAGACACAGACAAAGGTCCCCCGTGTAGCCTCTAACAGGCTGCAGGGGCAAGTGCTGTTAGCGAGCAGCACATAGACACAGACAAAGGTCCCCCGTGTAGCCTCTAACAGAGCTGTAGGGGCAAATGCTGTTAGCGAGTAGCAGCAGCACATAGACACAGACAAAGGTCCCCCGTGTAGCCTCTAACAGGCTTCAGGGGGCAAGTGCTGTTAGCGAGCGGCACCTGTGTGCGGGTCGCAACTGTAGCATACAAACACAGAGCGGAGAGGGGTAGCACCACCACGCCCGGCCGCCTTTATCTCCCTCAGCGGAGACGTTTGCCACACCGACCCCTAACACCAGGTACTCATTTGAGGCTGAGTCGACCTAGGGGAGGCACAGGAACCTGTCCAGATTTTTTTTCCCGTTGAGCGGGAAGTCGAAGTCGGGTCGCCAGGTTCGTAGCGCAACAGCACGGCGCTAACCGCTGCACCACCGCTCACAAGACAAAGGTCCCACCCACCAACTCGTATAGCCTCAACAGACTGCTGGGGCAAGTGCGGTTCAGCGAGTGGCCAAGGCTAGCAGTACTGCGGACCACGTGGTTGGGGGGGGGGGGAGAGGAGGGGGGAGCGTGTGACCAGCTACCACGCCCGGCCGCCTTTGTCTCCCCCGTACAATGGCACACACACACACTGCGCTAACCGCAGCGCCACCGCTCCCCTTCCCCACCACTCACTAGCCTCGCACCACGTGACGTGGGTACTCTCTGTCCACCCCCCCCCCCCCCGCTTTACCCCTCCCCTCCCCCCTCCCTCCTCCCTCCCACCAACAAATTGAAAGTTATTGCATCAAACTCGGACGTTTCATGCAATCAATCACCCGCAGGCTGTAGGGCCCCTCCCCTCCAATCCACCAGGCCCACCCCCCCCTCTCCCCATCCTCTCTCGGCCCCCTCCCTCTCCGCTCAGCACCCGCTCCACATTCACACAGAGAGCCATAGACTCACACATAGAGACCCATAGACTCACTACATAGAGAGCCATAGACTCACCACACAGAGACCCATAGACTCACCACACAGAGACCCATAGACTCACTACACAGAGACCCATAGACTCACACATAGAGGCCCATAGACTCACACACAGAGAGCCATAGACTCACACATAGAGACCCATAGACTCATCACACAGAGACCCAATGACTCACTACACAGAGAGCCATAGACTCACCACACAAAGACCCATAGACTCACACAGAGAGACCCATAGACTCACCACACAGAGACCCATAGACTCACACATAGAGACCCATAGACTCACCACACAGAGACCCATAGACTCACACACAGAGAGCCATAGACTCACACATAGAGACCCATAGACTCACCACACAGAGACCCATAGACTCACACATAGAGACCCATAGACTCACCACACAGAGACCCATAGACTCACCACACAGAGACCCATAGACTCACACAGAGAGGCCCATAGACTCACCACACAGAGAGCCATAGACTCATCACACAGAGACCCATAGACTCATCACACAAAGACCCATAGACTCACTACATAGAGACCCATAGACTCACACATAGAGACCCATAGACTCACACATAGAGACCCATAGACTCACACATAGAGACCCATAGACTCACTACATAGAGACCCATAGACTCACTACACAAAGAACCATAGACTCACACAGAGAGCCATAGACTCACACATAGAGCCATAGACTCACACATAGAGACCCATAGACTCACCACACAGAGACCCATAGACTCACACATAGAGACCCATAGACTCACACATAGAGACCATAGACTCACCACACAGAGAGCCATAGACTCACCACACAGAGACCCCATAGACTCACCACACAGAGACCCATAGACTCACTACACAGAGACCCATAGACTCACACATAGAGACCCATAGACTCACACACAGAGAGCCATAGACTCACACATAGAGACCCATAGACTCATCACACAGAGACCCAATGACTCACTACACAGAGAGCCATAGACTCACCACACAGAGACCCATAGACTCACACAGAGAGACCCATAGACTCACCACACAGAGACCCATAGACTCACACACAGAGAGCCATAGACTCACACATAGAGACCCATAGACTCACCACACAGAGACCCATAGACTCACACATAGAGACCCATAGACTCACCACACAGAGACCCATAGACTCACCACACAGAGACCCATAGACTCACACAGAGAGACCCATAGACTCACCACACAGAGGGCCATAGACTCATCACACAGAGACCCATAGACTCATCACACAAAGACCCATAGACTCACTACATAGAGACCCATAGACTCACTACACAAAGAACCATAGACTCACACAGAGAGCCATAGACTCACACATAGAGCCATAGACTCACACATAGAGACCCATAGACTCACCACACAGAGACCCATAGACTCACACATAGAGACCCATAGACTCACACATAGAGACCCATAGACTCACCACACAGAGAGCCATAGACTCACCACACAGAGACCCATATACTCACTACACAGAGAGCCATAGACTCACACATAGAGACCCATAGACTCACACAGAGAGACCCATAGACTCACCACACAGAGACCCATAGACTCATCACACAGAGACCCATAGACTCACCACACAGAGATCCATAGACTCACTACGAATAGACCCATAGACTCACTACGCAGAGTCCCATAGACTCACACATAGAGACCCATAGACTCACACACATAGAGCCATAGATTCACTACATAGAGACCCATAGACTCACACATAGAGACCCATATACTCACTACACAGAGAGCCATAGACTCACACATAGAGACCCATAGACTCACCACACAGAGACCCATAGACTCACACAGAGAGACCCATAGACTCACACATAGAGACCCATATACTCACCACACAGAGACCCATAAACTCACCACACAGAGACCCATAGACTCACCACACAGAGAGCCATAGGCTCACTCACACAGAGAGCCATAGACTCATCACACAGAGACCCATAGACTCACCACACAGAGACCCATAGACTCACCACACAGAGACCCATAGACTCATCACACAGAGACCCATAGACTCACCACACAGAGACCCATAGACTCATCACACAGAGACCCATAGACTCACCACACAGAGACCCATAGACTCACCACACAGAGACCCATAGATTCATCACACAGAGAGCCATAGGCTCCCTACACAGAGACCCATAAACTCACACATAGAGACCCATAGACTCACACATAGAGACCCATAGTCCCACACATAGAGACCCATAGACTCACCACACAGAGACCCATAGACTCACCACACAGAGACCCATAGACTCATCATACAGATACCGATAAACTCACCACACAGAGATCCAGAAACTCATCACACAGAGACCCATAGACTAACCACACACAGACCCATAGACTCACTCACACAGAGATCCAGAAACTCACCACACAGTGACCCATAGACTCACCACACAGAGAGCCATAGACTCACCACACGGAGACCCATAGACTCACCACACAGAGACCCATAAACTCATCACACAGAGACCCATAGACTCATCACACAGAGACCCATAGACTTACCAAACAGAGATCCATAGACTCACCACACAGAGACTCACAAACTCATCACACAGAGATCCATAGACTAACCCCAGATGCCATGGGTTGACTGCTGTGCCAGGCTAGGTGCATGAGGAGTAGGTCACGGGGCATACCCAGCAGGTGCCATGGGTTGACTGCTGTGCCAGGCTAGGTGCATGAGGGGGTCACGGGACAGACCCAGCAGGTGCCATGGGTTGATTGCTGTGCCAGGCTAGGTGCATGAGGACGAAAAGGACGATGTTACGGGACAGACCCAAGGCCCTTCGTCCGAAACGTCGCCTATGACACGTGGTTCTCTGTCAGGGGGTGGGGCTTGGCTCTCGCCCAACCCCCCTGGCTAATAGACCCCGCCCCCTTAAACGCAACCCGCCCCCCTGAACTCGCCGCTCCGCTCCCTCGTTGCCATAGCCCTGCCCACATCCCGATTAAGCTCCGCCCCCTTCTATTTCATAGCCCCGCCAACATTACATTCAGCCCCCGCCCACCGTATCATAGTCCACGCCCACTGGCCTTTCAGCCCCGCCCTCTGTGTTTCATAGCCCCGCCCTCTGGCCATTCAGCGCCCGCCCCGTCTGTTACATAGCCACGCCCTCAGCCAATTCAGCACCGCCCCGTCTGTTACATAGCCCCGCCCTCTGGCCATTCAGCCCCGCCCCGTCTGTTACATAGCCCCGCCCTCTGGCCATTCAACCCCGCCCCGTCTGTTACATAGCCACGCCCTCTGGCCATTCAGCCCCGCCCCGTCTGTTAGATGGCCCCGCCCTCTGGCCATTCAGCGCCCCGCCCTGTCTGTTACATAGCCACGCCCTCAGCCAATTCAGCCCCGCCCCGTCTGTTACATAGCCACGCCCTCTGGCCGTTGAGCCCCGGCTTCCTACTCGTTAATCTGTAATTTTGCCCCTCCCCCACCACCACCACCACCACCCCCCCATGCCCCTCCCCCTTAGGCCCCACCCCCTTCCCACCCCCTACCCCCACCCGGGCCAGACCCCGCCCCTGTGCTGCCCTTTTGAATCATTGATTGCAATGGACTCCAATTACCGATCGGCTTGTAACGGGAGATGTGGGGTGTGGGGGTGGGCAGGAGAGGAGGGGCTGTTGGTGGGGGAGGGGCGGGGATGGTGGGGGAAGGGGGGAGGGGCTTGGTGGGTGTTTGGGGGAGGAGCCACGGAGGTAATGATTCGCCTGATTAATACGCGAGGCAGTCATTCACACAGAGAGCCATAGACTCACACACATAGAGAGCCATAGACTCACACATAGAGACCCATAGATTCACACATAGAGACCCATAGACTCACACATAGAAACCCATAGACTCACTACATAGAGACCCATAGACTCACTACACAGAGACCCATAGATTCACACACAGAGACCCATAGACTCACTACATAGAGACCCATAGACTCACACACAGAGAGACCCATAGACTCACACATAGAGACCCATAGACTCACACATAGAGACCCATAGACTCACACATAGAGACCCATAGACTCACTACACAGAGACCCATAGACTCACACACAGAGACCCATAGACTCACTACATAGAGACTCATAGACTCACACACAGAGAGACCCATAGACTCACTACATAGAGACCCATAGACTCACACATAGAGACCCATAGACTCACTACACAGAGAGCCATAGACTCACTACACAGAGAGCCATAGAATCACACATAGAGACCCATAGAATCACACATAGAGACCCATAGACTCATACATAGAGACCCATAGACTCACTACAAAGAGAGCCATAGACTCATACATAGAGACCCATAGACTCACTACACAGAGACCCATAGACTCACACATATAGACCCATAGACTCACACATAGAGACCCATAGACTCACAACACAGAGACCCATAGACTCACACATAGAGACCCATAGACTCACGACACAGAGACCCATAGACTCACACATAGAGACCCATAGACTCACTACACAGAGAACCATAGACTCACACATAGAGACCCATAGACTCACACATAGAGACCCATATACTCACACATAGAGAACCATAGACTCACACATAGAGACCCATAGACTCACTACACAGATATCCATAGACTCACACATAAAGACCCATAGACTCACACATAGAGACCCATAGATTCACTACACAGAGACCCATAGACTCACACATAGAGACCCATAGACTCACTACACAGAGACCCATAGACTCACACAAAGAGACCCATAGACTTACTACACAGAGAGCCATAGACTCACTACACAGTGTCTGGGATAGAACCCACGACCTCCTGCGAACCAGGCGAGGTAGTCAACATCTCTCAGTGTCTGGGATTGAACCCACGACCTCCTGTGTACCAGGCGAGGTAGTCAACATCTCTCAGTGTCTAGGATTGAACCCACGACCTCCTGTGTACCAGGCGAGGTAGTCAATATCTCTCAGTGTCTGGGATTGAACCCACGACCTCCTGTGTACCAGGCGAGGTAGTCAACATCTCTCAGTGTCTGGGATTGAACCCACGACCTCCTGTGTACCAGGCGAGGTAGTCAACATCTCTCAGTGTCTGGGATTGAACCCACGAGCTCCTGTGTACCAGGCGAGGTAGTCAACATCTCTCAGGGTCTGGGATGAGTGTCTATGTGAGTGTCTCTGTGAGTGTGAGTGGCTTTGTGAGTGTCTATGTGAGTGTCTATGTGAGTGTCTATGTGAGTGTGAGTGTCTATGTGAGTGTCTATTTGAGTGTGAGTGTCTATGTAATTGTCAAAGTGTGTCTATGTGAGTGTCTATGTGAGTGTGAGTGTCTATGTGAGTGTCTATGTGAGTGTCTATGTGAGTGTCTATGTGAGTGTCTATGTGAGTGTCTATGTCTATGTGAGTGTCTATGTGAGTGTGAGTGTCTATGTGAGTGTCAAAGTGTGTGTCTATGTGAGTGTCTATGTGAGTGTGAGTGTCTATGTGAGTGTCTATGTGAGTGTGAGTGTCTATGTGAGTGTCTATGTGAGTGTCTATGTGAGTGTGAGTGTCTATGTGAGTGTCTATGTGAGTGTGAGTGTCTATGTGAGTATCTACGTGAGTGTGAGTGTCTATGTGAGTGTCTATGTGAGTGTCTATGTGAGTGTCTATGTGAGTGTGAGTGTCTATGTGAGTGTCTATGTGAGTTTCTATGTGATTGTCTATGTAAGTGTGACTGTCTATGTGAGTGTCTATGTGAGTGTGAGTGTCTATGTGAGTGTCTATGTGAATGTGAGTGTCTATGTGAGTGTCTATGTGAGTGTCTATGTGAGTGTGAGTGTCTATGTGAGTGTGAGTGTCTATGTGAGTGTGAGTGTCTATGTGAGTGTCTATGTGAGTGTTTATGTGAATGTGAGTGTCTATGTGAGTGTCTGTGTGAGTGTCTATGTGAATGGGAGTGTCTATGTGAGTGTCTATGTGAGTGTCTATGTGAGTGTCTATGTGAATGTGAGTGTCTATGTGAGTGTGAGTGTCTATGTGAGTGTGAGTGTCTATGTGCGTGTAAGTGTCTATGTGAGTGTCTATGTGAGTGTGATTGTCTATGTGAGTGTCTATGTGAGTGTGAGTGTCTTTGTGAGTGTGAGTGTCTATGTGAGTGTGAGTGTCTATGTGAGTGTCTATGTGAGTGTGAGTGTCTATGTGAGTGTGAGTGTCTATGTGAGTGTCTATGTGAGTGTGAGTGTCTATGTGAGTATCTATGTGATTGTCTATGTGAGTGTGAGTGTCTATGTGAGTGTGAGTGTCTGTGTGAGTGTCTATGTGAGTGTCTATGTGTGTGTCTATGTGAGTGTGAGTGTCTATGTGAGTGTGAGTGTCTATGTGAGTGTCTATGTGAGTGTCTATGTGAATGTCTATGTGAGTGTCTATGTGAGTGTGAGTGTCTGTGTGAGTGTCTATGTGAGTGTCTATGTGAATGTCTATGTGAGTGTCCATGTGAGTGTGAGTGTCTATGTGAGTGTCTATGTGAGTGTCTATGTGAGTGTGAGTGTCTATGTGAGTGTCTATGTGAGTGTCCATAAGAGTGAGGAGGGTGTAGTTGCTAGGGCGTGGTTGCTAGGGCGTGGTTGCTAGGGCGTGGTTGCTAGGGGCGTCTCAGTTTCATCCCCTACCACAACACTCAGAGCTCACACGAGCGGTCAGGAGCGACGTGTAAACCGGGTGAGTTCCTCACCACTCACTCACCACTCACTCACCACTCACTCACCACTCACTCACCACTCACTCACTCACCACTCACTCACCACTCACCACTCACTCACCACTCACTCACCACTCATCACTCACCACTCATCACTCACCACTCACTCACCACTCACTCACCACTCACTCACTCACCACTCACTCACCACTCACCACTCACTCACCACTCACTCACCACTCATCACTCACCACTCATCACTCACCACTCACTCACCACTCACTCACCACTCACTCACTCACCACTCACTCACTCACTCACCACTCACTCACCACTCATCACTCACCACTCACTCACCACTCACCACTCACTCACCACTCACTCACCACTCATCACTCACCACTCATCACTCACCACTCACTCACCACTCACTCACCACTCACTCACCACTCACTCACCACTCATCACTCACCACTCACTCACCACTCACTCACTCACTCACCACTCACTCACCACTCACTCACCTCTCACCACCCACTCACTCACTCACCACTCACTCACTCACCACTCACTCACCACTCACTCACTCACCCACTCACTCACCACTCACTCACCACCCACTCACTCACCACTCACTCACTCACCACTCACTCACCACTCACTCACTCACTCACCACTCACCACTCACTCACCACTCACTCACCACTCACTCACCACTCACTCACTCACCACTCACTCACTCACCACTCACTCACCACTCACTCACCACTCACTCACTCACCACTCACTCACTCACCACTCACTCACCACTCACCACTCACCACTCACTCACTCACCACTCACTCACTCACCACTCACTCACCACCCACTCACTCACCACTCACTCACTCACTCACCACTCACTCACTCACTCACCACTCACTCACTCACCACTCACCACTCACTCACCACTCACTCACCACTCACTCACTCACTCACCACTCACTCACCACTCACTCACCACTCATCACTCACCACTCACTCACCACTCACTCACCACTCACTCACTCACCACTCACTCACTCACTCACCACTCACTCACCACTCATCACTCACCACTCACTCACCACTCACTCACCACTCACTCACCACTCACTCACCACTCACTCACTCACTCACCACTCACTCACTCACCACTCATCACTCACCACCCACTCACTCACCACTCACTCACTCACCACTCACTCACTCACCACTCACTCACCACCCACTCACTCACCACTCACTCACCACTCACTCACCACTCACTCACTCACCACTCACTCACCACTCACTCACCACTCACTCACTCACCACTCATCACTCACCACTCACTCACACTCACTCACCACTCACTCACCACTCACTCACTCACTCACCACTCACTCACTCACTCACCACTCACTCACCACTCACTCACTCACCACTCACTCACTCACCACTCACTCACCACTCACTCACTCACCACTCACTCACTCACCACTCACTCACTCACCACTCACTCACCACTCACTCACTCACCACTCACTCACTCACTCACCACTCACTCACCACTCACTCACCACTCACTCACTCACTCACCACTCACCACTCACTCACCACCCACTCACCACTCACTCACCACTCACTCACTCACCACTCACTCACCACCCACTCACTCACCACCCACTCACCACTCACTCACTCACCACTCACTCACCACTCACTCACCACTCACTCACTCACTCACCACTCACCACTCACTCACCACCCACTCACCACTCACTCACCACTCACTCACTCACCACTCACTCACCACCCACTCACCACTCACTCACTCACCACCCACTCACTCACCACTCACCACTCACTCACGCACTCACCACTCACTCACCACTCACTCACCACTCATCACTCACCACTCACTCACCACTCACTCACTCACCACTCACTCACTCACCACTCACTCACCACTCACCACTCACTCACTCACTCACCACTCACTCACTCACCACTCACTCACCACTCACTCACTCACCACCCACTCACTCACACACCACTCACTCACTCACCACTCACTCACTACTCACTCACTCACCACTCACTCACCACTCACTAACTCACCACTCACCACTCACTCACCACTCACCACTCACTCACTCACCACTCACTCACCACTCACTCACTCACCACCCACTCACTCACCACTCACTCACTCACCACTCACTCACCACTCACTCACTCACCACTCACTCACTCACCACTCACTCACCACTCACTCACCACCCACTCACTCACTCACCACTCACTCACTCACTCACCACCCACTCACCACTCACCACTCACTCACCACTCACTCACTCACCACTCACTCACTCACTCACCACTCACCACTCACTCACCACTCACTCACCACTCACCACTCACTCACTCACTCACCACTCACCACTCACTCACCACTCACTCACCACTCACCACTCACTCACCACTCACTCACTCACCACTCACTCACTCACCACTCACCAGTCATTCAATCACCATTCATTAAATCACCACTCACTCAAGCACCACTCACTCACCACTCACTCACCATTCACTCACCACTCACTCAACACTCACTCACTCACTCACCACTCATCACTCACCACTCATTCAATCACCACTCACTCAATCACCACTCACTCACCACTCACTCACTCACTCACCACTCACTCACCACTCACTCACTCACCACTCACTCACCACTCACTCACCACTCACTCACTCACCACTCACTCACCACTCACTCACTCACCACTCACTCACCACTCACTCACCACTCACTCACTCACCACTCACTCACCACCCACTCACTCACCACTCACTCACCACTCAATCACTCACACACCACCCACTCACTCACTCACCACTCACTCACCACTCACTCACTCACCACTCACTCACCACTCACTCACTCACCACCCACTCACTCACTCACCAC
Organism: Petromyzon marinus; assembly: GCF_010993605.1. Lineage (NCBI taxonomy): Eukaryota > Metazoa > Chordata > Hyperoartia > Petromyzontiformes > Petromyzontidae > Petromyzon > Petromyzon marinus. The sequence goes on from NW_022638373.1 coordinate 29,915, forward strand.
TCACCACTCACTCACTCACCACTCACCACTCACTCACTCACCACTCACTCACTCACCACTCACTAACCACTCACTCACTCACTCACCACTCACTCACTCACTTACCACTCACTCCCCCACCCACTCGCTCACCACTCACTCACCACTCACTCACCACTCACTCACTCACCACTCACTCACTCACCACTCACTCACTCACTCACCACTCACTCACTCACCACTCACCACTCACTCACCACTCACTCACTCACCACTCACTCACCACCCACTCACTCACTCACCACTCACTCACTCACCACTCACTCACCACTCACTCACTCACCACTCACTCACCACTCACTCACCACCCACTCACTCACCACTCACTCACTCACCCACTCACTCACCACTCACTCACCACTCACTCACTCACACACCACCCACTCACTCACTCACTCACCACTCACCACTCACTCACTTACCACTCACCACTCACTCACCACTCACCACTCACTCAATCACCATTCACTCACCACTCACTCACTCACTCACCACTCACCACTCACTCACCACTCACTCACTCACTCATCACTCACTAACCACTCACTCACTCACTAACCACGCACTCACTCACTTACCACTCACTCCCCCACCCACTCGCTCACCACTCACTCACCACTCACTCACCACTCACTCACTCACTCACCACTCACTCACTCACCACTCACTCACTCACTCACCACTCACTCACCACTCACTCACTCACTCACCACTCACCACTCACTCACCACCCACTCACTCACCACTCACTCACCACTCACTCACCACTCACTCACTCACCACTCACTCACCACTCACTCACTCACCACTCACTCACCACTCACTCACTCACCACTCACTCACCACTCACTCACCAATCACTCACTCACCACTCACTCACCACTCACTCACTCACCACTCACTCACTCACTCACCACTCACTCACCACTCACTCACTCACCACTCACTCACCACTCACTCACTCACTCACCACTCACTCACACTCACCACTCATTCACCACTCACTCACTCACTCACCACTCACTCACTCACCACTCACTCACTCACTCACTCACTCACTCACCACTCACTCACCACTCACTCACCACTCACTCACTCACCACTCCACTCACCCACCCACTCGCTCACCACTCACTCACCACTCACTCACCACTCACTCACTCACCACACACCCACTCACCACTCCACTCACTCACTCACCACTCACTCACTCACCACTCACTCACCACTCACCACTCACTCACCACTCACTTACTCACTCATCACTCACTAACCCACTCACTCACTCACTAACCACGCACTCACTCACTACCACTCACTCCACCACCCACTCGCTCACCACTCACTCACCACTCACTCACACTCACCACTCACTCACCACTCACTCACTCACCACTCACTCACTCACTCACCACTCACTCACCACTCACTCACTCACTCACCACTCACCACTCACTCACACCCACTCACTCACCACTCACTCACCACTCACTCACCACTCACTCACTCACCACTCACTCACCACTCACTCACTCACCACTCACTCACCACTCACTCACTCACCACTCACTCACCACTCACTCACCAATCACTCACTCACCACTCACCTACCACTCACTCACTCACTCACTCCCTCACTCACTCACCCACTCACTCACCACTCACTCACTCACCACTCACTCACCACTCACTCACTCACTCACCACTCACTCCACTCACCACTCATTCACCACTCACTCACTCACTCACCACTCACTCACTCACCCACTCACTCACCACTCACTCACTCACTCACCACTCACTCACCACTCACTCACCACTCACTCACTCAATCACTCACTCACCACTCACCACTCAGCTCACCACTCACTCACCACTCACTCACCACACACTCACTCACTCACCACCACCACTCACCACTCACTCACACTCACCACTCACTCACTCACCACTCACTCACCACTCACTCACTCACCACTCACCACTCACTCACCACCCACTCACTCACCACACTCACTCACTCACTCACTCACTCACCACTCCACTCATCACTCACTCACTCACCACTCATTCACCACCTCACCACTCACTAATCACCACTCACTCACCACTCACTCACCAATCACTCACTCACCACTCACTCACCACTCACTCACTCACTCACCACTCACTCACTCACTCACCACTCACTCACCACTCACTCACTCACCACTCACTCACCACTCACTCACTCACCACTCACTCACACTCACCACTCATTCACCACTCACTCACTCACTCACCACTCACCCACTCACTCACCACTCACTCATCACTCACCACTCACTCACCACTCACTCACCACTCACTCACTCACCACTCACTCACCACTCACTCACACTCACCACTCACTCACCACTCACTCACTCACCACTCACTCACCACTCACTCACTCACCACTCACTCACCACTCACTCACCACCCACTCACTCACCACTCACTCACTCACCCACTCACTCACCACTCACTCACCACTCACTCACTCACACACCACCCACTCACTCACTCACCACTCACTCACTTACCACTCACCACTCACTCACCACTCACCACTCACTCAATCACCATTCACTCACCACTCACTCACTCACTCACCACTCACCAACTCACATCACCACTCACTCACTCACACTCACTAACCACTCACTCACTCCACTTCACCACTCACTCACTCACTTACCACTCACTCCACCACCCACTCGCCTCACTACACTCACTCACCACTCACTCACCACACTCACTCACTCACCACTCACTCACTCACTCACCACTCACCACCACTCACTCACTCCACACACCACTCACCACTCACTCACCACCCACTCCACTCACCACTCACTCACCACTCACTCACCACTCACTCACTCACCACTCACTCACCACTCACTCACTCACCACTCACTCACCACTCACTCACTCACCACTCACTCACCACACTCACTCACCCATCACTCACTCACCACTCACTCACCACTCACCACTCACCACTCACTCACCACTCACTCACCACTCACTCACCACTCACTCACTCACTCACCACTCACTCACCCACTCACTCACTCACTCACCACTCACTCACTCACTCACCACTCAATCACTCACTCACTCACTCACTCACCCACTCACTCACCACTCACTCACTCACTCACTCACCACTCACTCACTCACCACTCACTCACCACTCACTCACTCACCACTCACTCCTCACTCACCACTCACTCACTCACCACTCACCACTCACTCACCACTCACCTCACTCACCACTCACTCACTCACTCACCACTCACTCCACCACTCACTCACTCACCACTCACTCACCACTCACCACTCACCCACACTCACCACTTCACTCACCACCCACTCACTCACCCACTCACTCACCCACTCACTCACTCACCACTCACTCACTCATCACTCAACACTCACTCACCACTCACTCACTCACTCACTCACTCACTCACCACTCACTCACTCACTCACTCACTCACCACTCACTCACTCACCACTCACTCACTCACTCACCACTCACTCACTCACTCACCACTCACTCACCCACTCACCTCACTCACCCTCACTCACCACTCACTCACTCACCACTCACTCACACTCACCACTCATTCACCACTCACTCACTCACTCACCACTCACCCACCACTCACCACTCACTCACCACTCACTCACCACTCACTCACTCACCACTCACTCACCACTCACTCACACTCACCACTCACTCACCACCACTCACTCACTTCACTCACCACTCACCTCAACCACTCACTCACCCACTCACACACTCACTCACCAATCACCACGCCGTCACCACTCACTCACTCACTCACCACTCACTCACTCACGTCACCACTCACTCACCACTCACCACTCACTCACCACTCACTCACCACTACTCACCACTCACTCACCACTCACCTACCCACTCAGTCACTCACCACTCACTCACCACTCACTCACTTACCACTCACTCACTCACCACTCACCACACTCACTCACCACTCACTCACTCACTCACCACTCACTCACTCACCACTCACTCACTCACCACGCACCACTCATCTCACCACTTACTCACCACTCACTCACCCACTCACTCACCACCTCACTCACTCACTCACCACTCACCACTTACTTACTCACTCACCACTGCACTACACCACTCACTCACACTCACCACTCACTCACTCACCACTCACTCACCACTCCACTCACTCACTCCCTCACTCACCACTCACTCACTCACCACTCACTCACTCACTCACTTACTCACCACTCACTCACCACTACTCAACTCACCACTCACCACTCACTCACCACTCACTCACTCACCACTCAATCACTCACTCACCACTCACCACTCACTCACACTCACCACCACTCACTCACACTCACCACTCCACTCACTCACCACTCACTCACCACTCCCACTCATCACTCACTCACCACTCACCCTCACTCACCACTCACTCACCTCACCCACTCACTCACTCACCACTCACACTCACTCACTCATCACCACTCACTCACTGCACCGCTCCACCACTCACACTACACTCCCCTCACTCACTCACCACTCACATCACCACTCACTCACTCACTCACTCACTCACTCACCACTCACTCACTCACCACTCACTCACCACTCACTCACTACTCACTCACCACTCACTCATCCACTCACTCACTCACTCACTCACTCACTCACCACTCACCACTCAATCACCACTCACTCACTCACTCACCACTCACTCACCACTCACTCACTCACCACTCACTCACTCACTCACTCACTCACCACTCACTCACTCCACTCACTCACTCACTCACTCACTCACCACTCACTCACTCACCACTCACTCACCACTCACTCACACTCACCACTCACTCACTCACCACTCACTCACCACTCACTCACTCACCACTCACTCACTCACCACTCACTCACACTCACCACTCACTTCACTCACCACTCACTCACTCACCACTCACTCACCACTCACTCACCACTCACTCACTCACTCACTCACTCACCACTCACTCACTCACCACTCACTCACTCACTCACCACTCACTCACTCACTCACCACTCACTCACTCACCACTCACTCACTCACTCACTCACTCACCACTCACTCACCACTCACCACTCACTCACCACTCACTCACCACTCACTCACTCACCACTCACTCACCACCTCACTTCACCCACTCACTCACTCACACTCACTCACTCACCTCACTCACTCACTCACCACTCACTCACCACTCACTCACCACTCACTCACTCACCACTCACTCACACACTCACTCACTCACACACCACTCACCACTCACTCACTCACCACTCACTCACTCACTCACCACTCACTCACTCACTCACTCACTCACTCACTCACTCACTCACCCACTCACTCCACTCACTCACCACTCACTCACTCACCACTCACTCACACCCACTCACTCACTCACTCACTCACTCACC